>VNJS01007290.1:0-97282 GCA_008042575.1 Drosophila watanabei
TGTATAATTACATTTTTCGAATACCAAGGCGTAACTGGCTTAAAGCTGTTTTCAAATTCTTCAGTGAAGATTTGAGAAATTTTCTAACCTGATCTGCAGCAAATATTGCCAATGCATAATGCATACAAAAATATACATTTGCCTTGCGGCCGAATCATAACTCGCTATTTTTGAATGGTAAGAAAATATATCCGCAATGCGATCGGCGCAGAAGAACAACCACATATACCAACCATAATAATTAAAAATAAATAGATACAAAATTTATTTCTTAAAGTTTATTTTATATACTCTGAAATGGCTCATATTATGGCTTTTGGTTTCTGGATGACCATCGTAGTCATTAGTATCTATTTATTTTTAATTATTATGGTTGGTATATGTGGTTGTTCTTCTGCGCCGATCGCATTGCGGATATATTTTCTTACCATTCAAAAATAGCGAGTTATGATTCGGCCGCAAGGCAAATGTATATTTTTGTATGCATTATGCATTGGCAATATTTGCTGCAGATCAGGTTAGAAAATTTCTCAAATCTTCACTGAAGAATTTGAAAACAGCTTTAAGCCAGTTACGCCTTGGTATTCGAAAAATGTAATTATACACATTTTTTTTGTTCAATTATAATACCTTAAGAAAATATAAAAAAAATGTGAGAGTCTCGGCTTTAGGTTGAAAACTTTGTAGTTACTGGTATAATATAACATCCAAGTTCCCAACGTATAGACGAGCCGTTACAATTTGAATTTTGAATTACCAGGGCTCCAACATAGCAGAATTTGGGGTCAAAACTAAGTTCAGAAAAAGCATTATAGCTGGCGAACCTGAGGTGCCACGTTGGTGACCCTTTTTCCATATTGAAGAAAAAAGATGGGGCTTTCATTTAAGTCTATAACCAGCTCTGGGGCACGCGTTTTCGCGTTATAAGGCTTTAAAAAGTGCCAAAAAGGGCACTTTTTCATACTTTGACCGCGATTTTCTCAAAATTGGTACGTGATGGAAACTTTTGGTTTTCGAATCAGCAATATACAGACCAAGATCTTTCAGAATCTGTCGCGTTTATGCTCCGGGTTTTTTCTTGTCGACCTGTGTTATGAAAGAAATAATTCTGTGATAAATATGATATTATATAATACATATTCTACATATAATATAAGCTTTTTTTCTCTTAATCCTCTTACTAGCATTTAAGGAAAAAAATAAATAAAATATCAACTTTATCAGAAACAAAAACTTAAAAGACTTTAGGGAAGACTTCTGACACCATCTACAAACACTTTATAATATTTTATGAAATCCTATTTAATGCAAGAATATAAAATAAGGGGTCTAAAAAGGACAATGAAAACCATATCCTATCTAATTTTGCCACCACCACACATAATTACTTTGGCAGACAGCAGTATTTCCTTTCATTTGGAGGCCGGCGAATGTCATAATGTCGATTTGCGACTGACCCCACAATTTTACCACGTCCCACTGCCAGTTCCAAGCTCATGAAAAACTTTTTCGCGCTGTCGCGTTTCAGATAAAACGCGAGAGAAGCGAAAAAGGACATAAAACGCGGGCCACGTTAAGTGCAGCCATAGATTGCTCTAGTCCGATGCCACCATGTGGCGTCATTAACGTGGCAACACGTTATTGTTTGACGGCAGAGGCAGAGGAGGGCTGCGACCGGAAATTGGGTGGCCGCCGAGAGGTGGAGCAGGAGCAGGAGCAATAGAATTAGAGGCGACAGTATGACCACACATAATGGCGGCCCACGGAAAAGGAACGTAACGGAACGTAGCAGAACGGAGTGGGGGCGCGCTTTATATTCGCCATTTACGTGTTGAACATGGAATTTAATTTCTTCGGTAATTAATTGCAATCGTGTTGGCATTAGGTTTAATGCTCTAATTGGGCAGATGTTTGTCCTCTCCGCATTCCGTGAGTGTGTGTCTATGCCAGGATATGTGTGTGTTTAATGGGGTGCCTGGCTGTGTGCGTGTCTCCATATCAAATTGTTTGACATTGGCTCCGCCATTTTATTTGTCGAGTCAGTGGACATTAAGATGAAATGCAATGCTCGCCTAATTGATTTTATGATTTGCTTAATTGTCTTAGCGCTTAAGCATGTCAGTTAGTGGGTGTGTCTTCTCCTCTCAAATTAAATTGAGTTTCATTTACAAACACAGCGGTATCTGGCAATTAATTTCATTAGAAGCATGCTGTTATCTAGTCAAGCCTAATTTATCCACGATATTTGGTTTAAACATGAATTGCAGATCGTGAAAACCTCAAGTTCAGTTCTAATAATGCTAAAATAATAATAATACTTCTGCTTACCACTCACTAAGCCTAGGTTCCATAATTTACCCAAAATTCATCGCTTACCTGCAACGAAAAGTAAACAAAAAAAAACACACAAATTAGAGAAAAATATTTTCATCCATCAAATCTGCTTGGTTGTGTTCTAAAAATATATAGAAATTATATTCCGGGCAGCTCCTTTTTGTTGGTCCAGCCCAAAGGCGTGTAAACCGAGACCAACACAAAAGCCTATTAGGACCCACACAAACACAAACCTACTCACAAAGGACCAAAAGGATGCCCCAAAAAAACAGCAAAAGGAAATGAGATTGAGAAAAAGTAGCCGAAACAAATACAGGGGAAGAAAAATGACCCAAAAGGCGACCGACCCTTATTTTGTTTCCATCTTTTTTTAAGCAGCCGCTAAAAAAATCGTTAGCACACGTTTGGTCCAGAGAAACTCCAGGGGCGCCACTCATTTGCGTTTACAGAGGTAATTTTTTATAAGTATCTTCGTTCCCTTGAGTTTATGAAGAGGATTTGTGGGGAAGAGAATGTTCTATAATTATAATGTAAATACAAAATGTAATAATATTAAAATGTATTAAAGCAGAATCCTTTCAACTTCTCATGTACAACCTTTTATTAATAAATACTTTTCCATTTCCACATTTATTTAAACTCTTATCTTATTCACTTTCAAACGTAAGTTCTCTCTAAGAAATTAATTACCTTAAATAAAAGAATTCAATCACCAGAACATATAAAATCCATTTCTAGCAAACAAAGAACATATTGTTCCTTTATACTATGTAGAACCATGTTCAACTGCTTATAAAATCAAATTCACCTCATAAGTAGACAGCCGCGATGCTCGTGATGCGTCATTAATGCGAAAAGAGTGTCAAAACACACAAAGACCTCCCCAAAACCTACCCCAAAAACCCTCGAAGAAGAAAAGCGTGACGGAAGAGCAAAATGTTGCCGGTACACGTGCCAACATCAGCGGAAACGCCAACGCACTTGACTGAAATGTTGGCAAAAGCTGTAAAATGGTTGCAGTCCCACTTCCGGCATGTATATACACTACAAGAAATTTATGTAGGTTGTTAATTCAAGGGGGGATTTTTCTTTTAAATTAAAAATAGTTACTGAATTTAAATTTTTAATAAATAAAGTCAAGGCTATTATATAATTTTTAACAAATTTGTGTTTCTACTGATGATTATCATCAGTAACGCATTTACTTAAAGAAGGTTACTACTAGTTACTACTAAACCCTGTTGGGAGTCCCAGTGCAATACCAGTCAAGGTTGTGGTAGCTCCTTGTGTGCTTTGGACTTGGTTCCATTTGTGAGTTATAATCAGGAAGTTTGTACTTTATTTTAGTCTTAGGATTAAATTGTGAGGACAAACACAAACCTATCCTTACACTTTTTCCAAAGCCCAGTTTGTATTATTTTAAGAGATGTACAATTTCAATTTAGAATTTTATTTTCCACCGACATATAAATTTTTCCAAGTGCATCCGGCGCCAAATCAGGCGCCAGAGCAGGCATGGCATGAAATTAGAGGAAAAGAGCTAAAAAAGGATGCTCCTCTGCGGCTCTGGCCTGCGGTCCACGCTGCCAGCTACTTTATGCCTTCCGTGCTTCCTGTGTCATGTCGGTTGACCGCAAAATTAAATTACAAGAAAACCCCAAACGAACAACATGGCCAAAGGGGGCGATGGGGTTGTGCCCAACAACAAGCAGTAATAGACAAAAAGGAAGCCAAAGCGAATTTAAAACGCAAAACTGGGACAGCCAAAGTCGAAACAATAACCAAACTAGAGGGAACGAACCGAGCGGAAGAGACCGAGATGGACAGGCCAAAGTTGTGGGAAAGGTTTCCGCTTTCGCCGAACATGGTAATTACGTGTGTCCAGGCTGACTGACCCCTTACACGTCATCGCTAGCTGTCATTAGTCTGATTTTGGTTGGGTTTAGATCCCCCTTCCTCTCGGTGCTCAATTAGCAATTAGTTTTATTTCAATTCAGTTTACTTAAGTACCCCAATCCCCTAACCTCTGGCAACCAGAAAATGGGGATTTGTCTAACTTTTCCAAGTACTTAAGAGCTTAAGGTAAAAAGTTTTTTTTGGGTCTTCAGTTTTTGCCTTTCATTCACGTTTTTTTTTTTTTGGGTCACAGCTTTGTCAAATGGCTTGCAAGGGTTGGCCACCAGGTTGGCAGGCAGGCAGAAAGCGAGTTCAAAGGTATTTTTGTTTCACGGCTCAAAAACTTAATTAGAAAATAAAATGGCGTAAAATTAGGCAAGTAATTGGGTGAGTCCCCGAGCATGTTATTCAAACAACATTTCGTTTTCACTAATGAATTAAAAACTTTAAAACTTGCCACCAAATCCACAAGGAAGGGATTTTCCTTAAAGGTTGTGGGTATTTTTGGTAGGGAAAAAAAAGTTTCTGATACTTGCTTCTGGCATCTACTTCTTTATTTTCTGACAAGGATAAGTATTTAAGAATATTAATTAAATTGTAATAAATTCGTGAATTTATTTCTTTCAGCTTTAACTCTTTAAAAATAGGCTAGGCTTAACCCTCCTTAATTGAGTGCTTCCTTAAGAACCTTCTAAACAGCCGAGTCATCGGCAGCCCACACCCTGAACTCAATCTCATAAACTTGTCCATATGTAGATACATATATAAGACGACGCACAAAAGATTCAAGTTAGTCCCGCCTTCGTCATTGTCAGAAAGAGAGCTGGAGACCCGGGAGTGTCGGCGCCACCAGCTCAGAAAAAAAAGAAGGAAAAGCTTCCACATTGTCGCCAATAATTCAACGGCGACGTCGGCGGTCATAAACGAAATGATTTATTGGCCAGAGAGGGCGAGAGATATCAGAACCGAAAGCAACTCAACAAGCCGCTTAACGCGTCCCCACGCCTCTCACATATGGATGGCTCGGTGCTATCAATGCATATCGCAGAGATAAATTATCATTTGCAATCAGCGATGCAAGGAGACAGACGAGGAGACTGACAGAAAAATGAAATATAATTAATGACGGAGTGGCGATGTTCCGAGATGACGTTCTGTTTAGTTATCTTATTACTGCCTTTTTTTTGCCGTGATTGTGTGTCAAACCGTCTGTCTGTCTGGTCAATGTGATGTTTTTATCGCCGCAACGTTTTGCATATGCTTAACAGATTTTCGCCATTCGTAGTATAGTTGGTGCCGTGCCTCTCTTATTTGACATTTTCTAGGCAACTTTATTTTATTTTAATGAGAGTGCCAGGCTTGTGAATGAAAACGAAACGATGGCGCCAGCATAAATTATACACGGATGTTTGACTTCTTGTCGTCGTCCTCCTTTTTATTGTTGTAGGAAGTTGGCGCCAAGTGTTCACAGTATTGAATGAAAAACAAAAGCATTGCCCTGCTGATTTTCAATGAGCCCTTGTGGGAGGATATCTATTCGTATTCAAATACGTTTTCCATTTAAAACAGAACTCTGAATAAAGTTCGGCAAACACAATATTATGATTACAACTGTTTACCATATAGTAAATACATCATTTTGTGATTAATTGTGTTATATTTAAATAGGAGTTACGTAGTGGTGTCTTTATATCTTTAACGTCTCTTTTAGCCTTGAACTTGTGGTTTTGTTTTATTCTTCAGTATGAATATGACTATTTTACACCACATATTAATAATTACTCACTTTTTACTAAACACAAACGCTTGTACATCCAATTTACTAACCACTTTGGCATTTCTTATCGCCATTCATGTGTTAATAAGTGGAATCCATTTACCACTCTTGTTTGTGTTAATGCCTCAGCAAATTTACCCATTTATCGACTGCATAATTTACGAGGCAGCCTAATTAACCCAACTGGCAACTAAAATTTGCGCCCAAAAAGAATGTAAATATGCCGCAATTATGGCTGTTGCTAATTGAAGCAAAATGCCGCCAACCAACGCAGTTTGTGAGGGAATATTAAAGCCATGGAGCCTTCCACCTCCGAGTTGCGCATTGTAAAGTAAGCAAATAACTACCGCACACAAGCACATGAATATTCCTGGACCATTATAACAATTACTTGCACTTGCCCTCTCCCAGGCTTGGCCCCAAAAAAAATAATATATATATATATATATAGAGACTACAAAAATTAACCAAAAAAGAAGAAAAAAAAGACAACAAAAATGGGGAAAAAGCGAGTAGAGAGTGAAAAGTTGAGTGAGGCAAGTCAAACACTTGCCTGGGAAGGCGAAGGCGCTAAAAACCCGAACACACTTTTGTGGGTAATGGGCCTGGCCAAAGACTGCGGAAAGTCTGCCCGCCCGCCGCCTGTCACCCCATTTTTCGCCCAACTTTCTGTGCCATTGGGGCGTATGTGTAATATCGTGCGGTGCAAGTGCATGTTGACTTTGGTCCCGTGCGTGTGACTGTGTGTCAGTGGCCCGAGTGTGAACCAACAATATACACTGTACGTATACACTGACCTACATAGATGCCCGGCTTGGTCTTTTTTTTTCATTTGAAGCCCGCATGTTCCTGCCGCATTTCCTACAAACGAATTTTCCTTACGCAATTCCTTTTTTCCCCCATTTTTATTTTTGGGCGCCTTTCTGTTATTTGAAATTTTCCAGTCCGATGGAGGCCAAGGCGAACGAAAAAAAATAAATAAATGGAAATATAACAGAACATAACAACAAATGGCAGGCCTCAGAGGGTATTTAGTTAATGGAAATTAATAATACAACAACAAAAAAATGGTAACTTTCCCCGCAATAATAACTCAGATGAGAAGACAGGCTAACAGGATATAGCCTGCCAGGCGATGCAATTGCAATTTGTTTTTCCTTTTCACAAATAGCAACCCGCTCTCGGAATCCAACCTTCCGGTTTGACTGCCGCCGCTGGATTCACTGACTTGTAACAAAAAATATGAATTTTTTATTGCTGTTATAAAATGAAAGAGGGATAATATTGAAAATGGGGTTTCGTTTTCGCGCAAATATTTGGGCTTGCATTTAATTTTGGGCATTCAAAATGGAAAACTGTGGTTTAATATGATAAAAGGTAATTTGGGGTTTCAATTGAGGTATTTACTTTATATTAAAATTTTTTATGAAATTATTGCCCAAACACTGTTATTGTTTAAAATTGTTCATTGCAGGCCATTGTACACTTGAATTAAATAATTAGATCCCCAAACAGCATTAAAATAATGATACTTATTAATTATTCTAAAATTTATGAAAAACTTTAAGGGCGAAAGGCAGAAGGAAATTTTAACAAATGAGTTGGGAACATGTTGTGCAACACCCAAATAAAAACAAATGTTGCTAGGAACATGCTACGAAGCAATCATTGGTGTTGCCGACCAAAATGTACATGTTGCAGAAGCTAAGCATAAGACAGACATTTTATTATTCGATGGAATTTATGACTAAATGAGTCTTAATACAAATGTAATTAAAATTTGACATTAATATAACTTTTAGAAAAGTAAAATTAAACCTACAAATACAAAAAAATTGTTATTTAAACAAAAATCCTTTTGCAATCTCCCTATAAAGATTGTCCCACAATGATACAATTTGGTGGCGGCATTTCGGCTTAATAGAATCTTTACCATGGATGGCAGCTAACATTTTTGCGATGTCCTGGCTCCAGCCCACTAAATTAGCAACATGCCACCATAGTCATGGCCTATCCGTGGCTATCGTGAACATATTTTAGCTGAAATTACTTGGAATATTTTCGTGTCTGTCTCGCCATGAAATGAAGCTTCGTGATTGCTATCAAAGGGATGGCGGAGTGGGCAGGGCCTGTTCGGGGCCATGACAAAGACTACTAGAGGACTGAAAATTATCCCCCAAAAAAGCTTTTTAAACATTTTTCGAGGCAATTGCCGGTTTTTTTTTTGGTCTGTTCTGCCGGCGTCGTCTGTTTCGGCTGTCGTAAACCAGGCGTAGGCTATTAATTTTATCACCGGGCCAGGTAGAAAAGTCCAGGACCAGGATCGGGCTTGCCGCATGCCGCATGCCGCCGGTTTGCCAGTTTCACAAAAAGCCCGGATAGGGTGGGTAATTTTAATAAAATTTTCGTACTCGAAGCGTGGAGCCGAAGCTTTTCATAATGTAGATTTTATGCTGATTCAATGTTTTCTTCATTTCTTTAGGTCGCTGTATGAGTGCGGCACAGATTGGAGTTAGGCGTGGCGTTAAATTAAAGGGGGGGCGGGGCGGTGCTGGGCCCCGAGTGTCTGAAATTGTTCGAGGCTTATGTGGCGCAGTCAATTTGTGTTAAATTTTATCAATCGTCGGGGGAGCGTGCAGAACTTAAGGCATAAATCTCCTTTAGTACCGCATCCCGGCGAGTTTCTCGTAGCTACTGCTACACTGCCTGCCCCCCACCGTCAGAAGTTATGAATATTGATAAGGTCGAGAAAGGTGAACCATTCCTAGACTGCTCTGAGTGCTTTGCTCCGGTGTAATGTTTCATAGAGCGTCGTCTGGCCAAGATTGGCTTTTCGCCTCATTTGGTATTACACACTCACAGTGGAACCTCTTCCAGCCCATCTTATCTCACATTCGCTTGGGCTGAAAATTGTGTTTAATATTCAGTCGTCGGAAATTAGTTTTATGTGCAAAGTGTTTCAGAAAAGGTAAAGCCAAAGGCGGTAAACGGAACGACAGCTTTTCGCTCTTCTTTAAGGGAAAAGGTGGCTCGGTCGGTCGTCTAAGCAAATTACTAGATGTCGTACAGGTTAATTGAATTGCCCCACTGGCGACGACACGTGTGCCACAAACACATTTCTGAAAAGTGCGTACAATTCCCAAGGAGGGAATTGCTTTAAATTTGGTCATTAAGAAGGCTTAATGTCGGTCCCGAACTTTTGAAAATTGTATTGGCTTTAAATGTGTAGAAATAATGTTTTAAAAAGTATTAAGAACGAAAGGGTGCACATGTTTTTATGAAAATAAAAATTTCAAATTATATAAAAATATATTTTTATTAATATAAATAAATATGTATGCTCTTTTTAAGAAGATATCCTTCTTACCTATGGGGTTTGAGCAAATCTTTAATCAGCGTCCGCTGTCCGTAGGTGTAAAACAACAGATCTCAACATAGCCCTAGCAACATTTATCTTTATTTTAGACTTTCACAACATTTTCCTATCAACATTTTCACCCGCCTTCCGCCGTGTTTAATTTAAGTTGTTCAAAAATTCTAGCAGAATTATACAAAGTGAATTAGTCATGTTCAAGTTCCTATTCATTTGACAAAAACAAACCTTACTTAACTCAATATTTCCCCCATCTGAATCGACTCGAGCTATTAAAAGATCTCAATAAAATGTGTAAAATCATAATAAACTATGTGAAACACTCAAGTGGACTAACTGGCGAACACTGCCACCTCCACTTGGTAATTACTTGGATCCATTCCAGATTTCCCCCATCCAGGCACTTGAAGTCGTCAGTTGAGGCAGCTGCAGCTGCACTTCAACACTTCGCCGGCATGCAAATAATAAAGAGCTAAAGAAAGACCCAGAAGCAGAGCCAGGAGGGAAGAGAAGGGAAATGAAAGGCAAACAAACATAAAGAACAATTACAGAAAAGCTTATCGGCAATTAAAGAAGAGCGCCCCACGGAAGCGGCGTTGCAAATGCAAATTGTGGAAATTCAAACTCTTCACATTGCCCCAGGTCAGTTCACTTGAGCCGGGTTCCTAGAGCATTTGCTGGCCATTAATTGCCGGACAAAATGCGTCCTTGTGCGTGCCACACATGCCATAATTGTTGCAGTTTTTATGCAATTTAACGCACAGCGAAACTTTTCAATTGCTGGCGACAATTTGCAGCTTTATGGCGTAATTTATGCAGCATAAGGGGGTGAGAACGGACGGGTAGGCTCGCTGAGATGTGACATGTCTGCTGACAATTTGAATTAAGTGTAGTTAATGTTGACAAACGTCTGTCCAGTCCCGGGAACAATGTTTCCCACCGCCCCATCAGCCACTCGGAGTTCACTGGAGCAATTCACACATAAATATATCTACATGCCATCCACCCGCAACCCCTATACATAATACATATCTCACCCCTTGGCTCACCCCAATAGCAGCTGACAACAAGATGGGGCAGCTGAAGTGGCATTTGCCCAGAGAGAGAGCTGGCAGCCAAACATGATTGATGAATGCCCCGGTCGCCGAGTGCGAGATTAAGATAATCGACATTTGTATAATATAATTTACTCGCGCCGACGATCTGCGGGTTAAGTGAAAATGGAGAGCAGCGGCATAACTATGTGGATTAAATAGATATTAATAAAGTCAAGGGGTAACGGATGTGCGACCAAACTTAAGGCTGTTAATATGATTGATGAAACCATAACTTTAATATACTCGACATATATAATATAATCGACAAACCATATTTATGTTCAAGTAAAATGCTTTGTAATTGGAGATTCCCAATTATCCTTTGTCCAATTTAGTTTCAAATGCCATTAAATATATATTTAGGCAATGAACAAGGAATTTAAAATACTCAACTGTTTCATTTAAGTTGACGAGGCAGTATCATGTACTCAATTATTGAAAACGTCGAGTCATATTAAATGACCTCAATTTCTGGATAACAACCGCTGGTTTCCTTTGACATGAACTATATTCTCTTTACGGACTACAAACATTTTAATAGCTACAATTACCTTCACTTCATTAGAGAATTAGTTCAGACTAATGCAGTTAAGAATAAATAGGTCATAATAAAGCTTTGGCTAGTAAAAAACATTATTAATATACAAATAAACAAGAATAACAAATATTTTAACTGACTTTATTATTATTCAGTTTACCTATAAAGATTAACATATTATATTTTATATTCTGTCACAGAATTATTTAACAAAAACTATTCTACAGCATACAATATTCCGTTTCCAAGTCCTGTTTCAAAAGAACCACGAGAACACTGCATGCTTACATGCTTGGATGAGGCTTAAATAGAAATCGATACTTCCTTCCTGATTTGACACCTTCCGTTGCCATAATGGCAGCTGTTGTCCTTACTGGCTGCACTTTCAGGTAAATGTACTCTGCACACACAATTGCCCAGCACAAAAACCAAGATATCGGCACAAAGAAGGGCCGGGAAAATCAATAGAAACAAAGCCTTAGTCCTTTGCCACGGCACAGTGTGTGTGTTTGTGTGCAAGGGTGCAAGTGTTTGCGAGGACTGCAAACAATAGCCACGTACCACGGGTCAAAGGGAGATCTTATCTGAACAGGACCCGGGCACCCAACAAGGCAAAAGAACGTGTTAATAGATATTAGGCTGGTTGTTAGTTCGAGAACAGGAAATCGGAGCGTGACTGAAATTTCTAAATACCTTTTTTCAATTCTAACGAAATTTTCAAAGAATATTAACCTTTGAATTTATTATTTGCTTCTTTATTTGTTTTGTGAATCAAAGTAGTTAATTTTATTGGATATTTCCGTGTGTTGCTGGCATACGTAATTCGTAGGTTTTGAACTGCCCAAAAGGGTCAAGAAGAAGCCAAGAGACGTTACGTTAGCCGAAAAAAAAGAATCAAAAAATATTCTTAGCATGCCAATGAGTCGATGCTTCTCAATTGGGTATTGCTTTTGCTTATTTTCAATTTAAAATGTGCCACCTAAATGGAGTTCCTTTGGAAACCCGTTACCTCAACGCTCTCTGCGGGCTGTCTATTTTTGTAGCCCGCCAAAAGTGCATTGACATTGCCCCGCTGCTAAATTCATTGGCAGTCCATGCCAATTCTAATTCTTCTTTTTTTTTCGCCTTTGCTGTTGCGGGCTGTCTCATTTCTTTTTTATTTTTTATACATACACTTTTTTGAGCCCGCATTCGCTTAGCTCTCAAGTGACGACGGACGACCGAATGCCAAATGCCAGGCCATTCAGAGTCAACGAAGTCAGCCTCACTCTCCGCCGTTCCCCTAAACTGCCTCAAATGCCCCGTGACGCATAGAGACGATTTAATTCTTCTGCCCCTTGTCGAAATACCCTAACGGGAGGGACAGCATTTCGGCCCTCAAGGGACTTGGCAGCACTTCAAATAAGCGGAATCCCGGGAATTCCTAAAGTCAACAACTTAAATTATCTACTTCTCAATTAAGTCCTTTTGGGGTTGTCCAAATAAAAGACGAGATATTAATTTTGTCAAGCTAAAATGTAAATGATGTTCGTCTTAATTGACATATTAAAATGTATTTTATATAATATATAGTAACAATTTCTTTTGATGGGTTACTGAGGTTTAAACCTTTATTTACATTTTGTTTTGTTGTTATTTTGTACTCACTTGAAGTTTTAGGTTTGGTCGAAGACCTTCATCAGGCTTTTAAAATAATTTAACACACTGATACAACCTAAACAATTTGCGCTGATTTCGCACTTGGGAATTTTAAGGTGATATTTCTAAAACAACTTACGCTGCATGTTGGCAGATTTCATACAGTTACGATTTTTGCCTTTAAGTTCTTTCATAAAAATTCAAAATATTTAAATGCTTTAAGAATTTTTGGGTAATTTCCTAAATAATCTATAAATTTTTATTTTAAGTGCATAATGTAATTATTTCTTTAGGGTATCTTCGTTGTTCGCCTGCTTAACTTGCTTTCTCCCTTGGTTTTACATATTTTGCATGCCTCCAGTGGGGCCTCGACGCCTCGGCGGTCGCCCATTTGTCCAGCTCCGTCTCCTGCCCCTCCCTGCCTCTGGTCGCATCCCTCCACTTCCATTTCCATCTCCATTTCCATTTCCAGTTCCACAGTTGCCCCAGCACGCATTTTAAAGTGCAGCAACAAACACAGCGGAATTGCATTCATATTCATGTGACAATTTGCATGAGATACAATGAGGCCATAATATGAGTAGAAGTCACCATAAAACTTTTTTCTTTCTGCTGCTGAAAAAGCAATTTTTCTAATTTATGTTCCAATTTAAATAGAACAAAAAATGAGGAGCAACTTTGCTGAATGAGCAAAGTTTTTGGCAACAATACCACAAGCATTTTTGTGAGATTAAAAAGAAACTCAATTGTTATAAGAATAATGCCATTTATAATCGTAACGAATCCAGATGGTTGAACTTGAGGGCTTTTTATAAAATTTATAATTATATTGAGACAAAAAAGAGGACTTCAAGTATTGTGTTTCAGCTGGAATAAAGAGGATGGTTTGTTTAATTTACCAAGGGTTTGTATTGAAATATTTAATGGAACTTTGTATAGAAGTATATTAATATTAAATACAAAAATAAATACTTATTTTCAATTTACTAAAATAAAAGCAAAAAGGTCTAAATAGTTGTTTTATTTATTTCCACTTTTTAAATTTAACTAAAATAAAACAATTTCCAAAGTCCCCTTAACTCTAAAAACTATCGCATTACTAACCATGAACGATATGCCATATGAATAACTATAATGTATTCTTCAGCCAGGAAAAAGCAAGAAAAATAAAAAGAGCACAAGAGAAAAAAAAGAGGCCAGAAGCTGGCTTCCGTTTGGTCTCAATTGCATTTCTGTGTTCTCATGTGCGGTCCATGTTTCTGTTTCGGTTTCCCTTCCCCCGATTTTGTCAACACATGTTCAGCATAATCACAAACAAGCTAGGGTATTACTTTAACACAAACATCATTGAAGTAGAAGAGGCAAAATCTGGGAGAAAGATGTGAAAAGAAAAGACTCAGGCCCGAAAATTCAATTTGCTGCATTTGGGATTTAATTTGAGAAGATTCGATGAGTTCGGATGGCTTGTCTCTTTCGAAGTGCCGAGAGTGTGGGGTCTTTTGTTTTCGTATTGTTATCGTCATCGACATGGGCCTCTTAAGCGGCTTATGCTAAACAGCCAAACACACTTCTGTACCAATTCCGGCAGCCAGTGTCCGGGCCTCAAAAATCGGAGCTGTCTAAGTGGCCATTCCGTTATGGAGCGTTGAAAATTGGCTGCACTTTCTGAAGTTGCGATGATGAATTGTTCGGGGCAGTGGCAGGCGGCAGCTGTTGATGGCCTGTCGGTCAAGATGAAAAGATGAGTGGGGAAATGCTATTGAACCATAGCAGATAGATAGATATTCCCTTTCGTTTTCTTGGGATCCATTAATGGGTTAGGCCCGGCCTATAAATACACTTGTGGTGGATGGGCGCACCGTTGTCTGTCTGGGGAATCGTTTGATATTTCCATATAAATAGCCTTCGCTTCACACTATTGACATTTGCACTGCCACTCCCTCAAAGTCCTCGGTCAGCTCGATTTCTTGCCACGATTTACGACTTCCGTGAAGCACTTTCAGTGGCCAGTAGTATGCAATCGGCATTCACGGAGTGCCTCCGATTTAAATATATACAAATCCTCAGACATTCGCCTAAACATGTAGCCAGCCGTCTGTGCTTGTTTGATATGCAGTCCGTGTCTCGGATGTCTGCATTGATGGATATTGCAAGAGGATCCAATACGTCGGAAAAGGAATACAGTTGATCTTCCCTGGCTCAAAAATCACTCACTAGAATTTGCTGTAATACAAACTGGGAGCCAAGTCAGAGCTATGCAAATAATTTCACAGGAAATGAGAATGAGAGTAAAGGAATTTGTTAGACAGAGTTTTTGAAGATATTTCCCAATGAAGGCTGAAAGAATTTAAGTTTACTGTTTATTGAGTAAAAATTATTTGCAGTTTTCATCTGAAATTCACAAATACTAATTCAGAAGCCAAAGACAATTCTTGGCTGCAATTAGCTAAGACTTGTCTTTGGATTCTTGTGTGTTTCTATTATAATAAAACAGAATAGTTATACATTTTTTTATATACAAATTTCCAATTAGGATAAATCAAAGTCGTTCCATTGAAGTTGTACTGTACCCTTAAAAATTTCACAAACAACTCTCACACACTCGTAATGTGAGTTTCGGGGAGGCCATTGGGGGTAGGAATAAGGTGGAATGGAATGAGATGGAGTGTGGTGGTGATGGAAGCCCACTCAAATCTATGTATATGGGTGGTCGAAGGAGAAGCTAATCTGATTTATCAGTCTGAAAATAGATTTTGTGCAAAATTGAAATCGCAAGAGGATAAGGGGGAAAGTTATACCCAAGGAAACGTATTCAAGAAGATTAAAAAGGAAAAGAAAATATATTGTTGGGAGAACAGTAATAGAAAGTCGGATGATATCGCATGTATTTCCCTAGAACACTTCAACTAATTAAATAATTCGGACACCTCAGAAATAATATCATTAATTTAGCCAAATTAGTTATGCTATCTCTTAAGGCTTGCCAAATTAATCATAAGTCAGGACCCTTCATAAATCAAAATAAAGAAACACCCATTAAGGATATCCATTTTATATATAGCAAGTTAGACTTTCCTCAGCTCAAGTACTGCGAAACATCAAAAACATGTTTCGGTCAATATGAAATTCTTCCTCTTGCTGTGCTGTTGTTTTTTTCACTTAGCTTCTTGTCGCTTCCACTTGAGCAATTAATACGTGAGCAAACTGAAAAATATGTCAGGGATGTGGTGGAGTTGGTAAAAGTGAGGGGGTGTCATATAGAATAAGAGAAACAGCGCTGGAGCCAAGTGCAAAACAATGTTCAAGTGTTGTATTGTAACCGAAAGAGCCAAAACAAAAGGAAATAATATGGTTGAGAGCCACGACTATGAGATACCCGGTAGTCCCATGAAGAATTTATTTTATTTAATATAAAGCACAGTTTTTTCGAGTATATGGTAGGTTTTCAAAGCTAACATTAAGTCTAACTTGTGCCTAGGGATTGAGCTAAACTAAAAGTATGAATTTAGCGACAAATTGCTCTTAAGTGAAAGAATTAAGTATTAATTATATTCTTTGAAAAAAAAACAATCTGCATAAGGAGACTTATTACGAGTTCTGTTTTTCAGCCTATTCATATTCATAGACTTTTTAAGCCAAAGTAACATACCCTTCTTACGCAGCAAGTACGGTATAAGCCATCATAACATTTGGAGTGTGCAAAAACTCCAGATTTCTTTCGCATCTCCCGGCTTCTGTTTCCAACGTCTGTGTGTGTGCCAATGGATTATTTTTATCACATCTCACAACCCCCACATGAAGAACAAGTTAAGAGCAGAACAGGGGAGAAACATAGACGGAAACCATAAAGCGAAACATTTTGCGATTGCGAAATCCAAACACGCCTCTCACATTGTCACACAACATGATCTATATACATATGTCTGTATACGCATATCTATATATATATATATATTTCTATGTGGGGAAGACAATAACCATGATTGTAATTATCACTGTCATTATAGCGATGATGATTGAGTTTGGTGTCTGGAATGAAATGTAACGCATTCTACGCAGAATAATGAATTGTTGTAGGTTTTCCACTGTCAAAAATCTGCTCATATTTCAGTCAACCAAGCGGAAATCCTTTATGCCCCCCTCGGAGCCCACAAAACCGTCGTCGGACGGCCACCATGTCGTATAATAAATACTAACGGTTTTCCAGCCGACTCACATTTTTGCAGCTCGTTAAATGGGCGACACAGTCAGTCGAGAGCAAAGTTCCCTCCACGCCGCACTCTCCATCTTCTGCGGCCATCGCACCCTCTGGATAGCCTCTCTCCTCTCCCGTTCGCGCCGTTAGACACTCTGCATTCATTGTTAGTCCGTCGACTTTTAAGTTGCTCCGGGTTGGGTTGCATTGTGTGAAAAAGTTTTAATTGGATGCTTATTACACAAATTTGCTCGTTTTCTTTACTTCGCCACACACATTCTTCTGTTGCCTTTGCGGCGGCATTGGTATTTGAATTTGAGAGTTGGAAAAAGGGACTGAAAAGTAAGTCAATTTTAATGGTTCATAATGATCAATAAGTGTTTGAAAATTAACATATATTTGCCAATTATTATAATTGCAAGCCATACTACTTATTAATTAATAAAAAAAACCAAAGGGATGAGGCTCGATTCCGATACCGCGCTGCAGGTAGAATGCGCCACGTCTCCGATTGATCCGGTGATCCGTGCGTTCCACAATCATGGTCGTCTGAGTGGTAACCTCCCGGGAGTTACCCGTAAAGACCGGGTCCAGGAGCTCATTGCGATAGCGATCGATGATCTCCGAGGCATTCGGCATCAGGGTGTTAATACTGCCCTTGATAACGACCACCAGGGTGTCGGGCGTGACGGAGATATTGGACACCTTCTTGGTGGTAATATCCATTATGTTGACCAGCAGCACATCGTCGGTGATGTGGCCCAGGAGCAGGTAGAGCTGCTTGTCGTGCACGTAGCGAAGCGAGTACTTGGTATCATCATCGTTCCAGCAATCCGGCAGCAGCTCACTGCCCTTCTCGTCATCCAGCAGGGTTTTATCATCGCCGATGCCCACGCACCGAAAGTTATAGTATTTGGTCAGCAGGAAGTGAACGAGAGCGATCAGCAGGTCCGCCTTCTTGTTGACATCCGACTGGACTGTCTTGTAAAGCAGATCCCAGCCGTAAAAGAAGTCGCTAGACTTGGAGACTGAGATCGATGAGTCCATGGTGGTAACTACTGGCAGCAGTTTCTAATGGAATCTTTTCTCGTACAACTACCAAACGTCCTGGTGTTGTCAGTAATCTCAGGTTTGTATTTAAGTATTTGGTTGAGTGTTTGAAAAGAATCTTGTATAAATATCTCAAAGCCTAGTAATATCAAAAATTTGAGAACATTCTCCACATTATCTACATTATTAGGCCTAAACAGTGCTATTGTTGCTAACGAATGAAAAATCTTAGGCTTAAATATATGTCTAGCAGGAAAGACAGTATAAGCTGCAAGATATGCATATGAGAAATCAAAAGTAAAAGTGTTTTGCATAATTCGCAGTTGGAAATTTCAGAAGCACTCCTTTATTTTATTGCCCTTAGTTTCAAAATGCCCTTTTGGATTTACAGTGAGCTAATTATTATCTACACAGCAGCAGGGCTGTTTACAAAATCCAAATCACAATTCATTTTACTGCTCCTGCACCGAAATGATAGTTCACCACCTAACCTAGGGTCCTCCCCGCGCTCGCAATTCATAACGCTGAGCCAAAAATAATCCAATTAGCCAGGACTTAAATGCACATGTTGCTGTTGCATCGTGCCTCGCACGACGAAATAATTCCAATTACAGTTACAACACGCTAATTGCATTTTACAAAACGTTTGAATTGAATTTCTAATTGGCAATTGCCGCGGCACAATGATTCCGCACATAAATGAATAATTCTAAATGGATTCCCGAAATGCCGAGAGAGGGGCAGAAACAGGCAACGAATGGAGATGAATCTGAAGAATGAAAATTTGAAAATCACAGCGATGCTCACAATACACAGCTGTTACCACCGACTGACTGACTGATGGCCATTTGAAAAATAATCGCGGGGGAAAAAAATATTGCAGTTTTATTCAACGCTATAAATTAAAATTCAGTTTAACGAATCAACAATTGGGATTTAGGTCATTTCTATCCGATTGCATGAATTGCATCAAAAACAGAAGCGAACAGCGAATGAATAACTAGAATTTTATAGTTTAAATCGTCAAAAATGTGGCAATTTAACTCACATAAGTGCAGATGAGGACTTAAAGATTTTCTATGCTAGAATAAATCCAAATTACACAGTTTACGGTTGTATAAATTATTACAATTAGGTATTAGCATTATTATGCCAAATGCCAGGCATTTGATTCCCTTTGATGAACTAGCCCTGAAGGCATAAAAAATACGTTTCTAAATGTATATGGGGAGGTCGGTCTCCCAACTACCTGCATTGCCATTTGAGATCATAAACGGCTATCACTTTACAGCGCTTTCAAAACATAAAATCCTGCTATAGAGACCACATAAAAGATACTAAATGTTTGGGAGAAATAAGCCGACTTAATAATGCTCTAATTGGGATTTAAGGAATTTATATTTCTTACACATATCATTTTGAGATTAGCTACCAGCTCTGTAGTTATCTGGTTTTAAATATAATCGATATTTGATATTCAAAAATATTTAAAAAAAAATACATATATAGATTAATAACAAACGAGATGGGTGATTTTTACTTTACTATTAAAACGTTGTTAATTTTTGCTTATATTGGTATAATTTTCATTTTAAATTTGTATAACCAAATACTCGGGTTTCCGTAAAGGCACTGTACCCCAACACTAACGAATATATAATTTGCTGAGACAAAAACAAAACCAGTTTCTTCCAAGAGCAAAGTTGCCCAAGAAGGGAGAGAGAGAAAGAGCCAGAGATTGGGAGACTTGGGCCAAACGTTGGGCTATCAAAAAACTTTTATCACAAAGAAAAGCTAAACCAGTCAACGAACGTTGTTGTTGGCTAATTTGTCGTGGGGTCTCGATATTCGAGCTGATGCATCCTTTTTTTTACCCACCAAGAACCGATACCTGAGCATCTGATTTGCGGGCTGGAATTATTTTTTTGATCTTTTGCGCACGAATTAACTTCAAACAGGCGTGAATAATGCCCTGGTGATCTTTTGTCTTTTGCCTGTTCGGGAGTCTGGAAACTGATGTGCCTTAGAGAGACCACATTAAAGTGTGCCGCCTGACACACTTCCCCGATTCCAGATACTCCTCTCTTTGGACGGTCTTTATGACATGTGCAGTTTGAGTTATGACCTGCTGCTCCGGCTTTTTTGCAGCATGTGCGGTGCTCCGTTCCCGCTGCTGCCTGCCTCATCCCTACATATTTCAGATTGCTGATAGTTTAATTGGTCTGGACTTTATGTGTTTGCGGTTTTTGCTCGCCTCTGCCTTAGTTCTTGGCTGCCTTTGTGCCTTTTTATCCCCGCACTCGCTACCGGTCTTTGACTGGGCGTAATGAAGACGTCACATGACAGGCATATTAATGCTAATTGAATATGCCAAAGTGCCTAAAAAAAAGATATATGTATGTATAGTAAGAGCGGCTCTGAAACTTATCTTGATCGCACAACCAAAACAATTAAGGGCACTCTCTGAGAGTTCTTATAAGGAAACTCGTATTACTGGAACCCACACACCAAGTGAATCCATAAATTTCACGGAAAGATAGTATTAAGTCACGTAATACAACAAAATCTATTCATAATTGATGTGTTAAAGGTAATTGAGACATTTAAGTCACAGCAGGGCCTCCGTTTCACCAGAACTCTGCCTCCCACAACAGTCCCCTAAACACGGGTATATAAATCTTGGTGAGACCTTTGGAAATTCAAGATGACAAATCTAAGAAAATGATGTACAAAATTCCCAGTAAAAATCTGTAGAAATCTATAAATCCCACACTCAATTAAATTGATTAACGCTGCCATAAAAACAGGCGGCAATAAAATGCAGGCTTAACAAACAAATCTTTGCTAATAAAATGCTTTACCAAAAAGAGAACAACTATACAAATATATTCAGGGAGTCAAACTTTTTATGGCTCGTGAGCTGAAGCCAAATCCACAGTTTGGCACGATCTGGAAGCCGGTGGTAACGGCAAGTGTTTTGCAGTTTTAATAGAGACATAAAAACTGTTATAAATACAGGAATTTCATATACTGCTCGCTGTTTCCCCTGTAATTTGGAATATTTAGACCACAAAACGAGAAGTTTAATAAAAACACAAGCATTGGTATGGGGAAACCGGCAATAAAAACTAAAAACAAAACATTTTCATTGTGGATTGCGGGCGCGTGTGTAAATTTCGGAAAAACAATAGCCGCAGCACAGACACACAGCACCGAAAAAGTCATAAATAGTTTTCATTTCATTAGCTTCGCTTTGTGAATTGGTCGAACAACTGCAACAAATTATGAAAGCGGAAAATGCAGCCGCTCAAAAATAATAAACATTGGTCTCGTCTTGTTTATTCATTGAGGCAAACCCGAAGTGCCGCCGAGAAGAAGAAGATAATACATACACACCTGTAATTGAACTCTGGGCTCGTTCCGAATATTTTGAGTAAACAATTACAGCTTCGACGTCACAACAATCCACAATCCACAATCCTCTTGCCACAAATAATTTACAGAGCAAACAAACTCGAGCGCCTCTAGCCGACACTCGCACATATCGGCATTTAATTAATGACTTTTTATCAAGACTGAATAAATATTCAGTGATTTGAAATTTGCATACATTGAAATAAATAAAACCAAATTCGAAAAAAACACAGAAAATTAAAATAAGAGTAGCCACGAGAAGTTGACACATTGAATATTCAGAGTAAAAGTCAGCGGTTTTGTTTATGTCCAAGCTAGGCCTGATATTGGTTGCACATAGTGACAGTATTTAACATTTTAGTTTAGCATTAGCACTAATTAAAATCGGAAGAGATATTTATATAGGCTTAAAAGCAGACTAAATAGGAATTAGTAAAGGTTAAGATAGGTTTTATATCGCAAGAACTGATATTATATGTTTATTATTTGTAATGCCTTTTGTAAAAAAAAAATAAAAATATTTGTAGGGAAAATAGTTTGGCACGGCTGACAGACATCTTAAAGTCTAATTTAAAAATATTTGCACGCTATCATTATCATTAAACAAGTACTATAGAAACATCACACAATTTGCACATTTATTTTTTTTATGATCTAAAAACAAACCATTTTTTTAACCGAAACAAATCAAGTCCCCAGAGTTCAGAGTTTTGTGAGAATAAAGTAGCCCCATCCCTCTGATAAGGAGAGTCAGAGTAATTTATGTTCAAATTGCTCCCTGGCCATGGCCCATTAAGAATACAAATCTGCGCCCTCACATCCAATATAACAGAATATATTGTGTACTTCCTACTATTAGACAGCAGTAGTGGATGAGTCTCGTTTTCATGTTTTGCTTTCGCCACACACACTTTTCCTTTGAGCATGCTTTTTCCCCCATGGCGCGTACAGCTAATTAAGCTATTTTTAAAAAAAGGCGAATTTTCCAACGGACGCACACAGAACACAGAGCTCGTCACAATGTCTGGCAAGATCGCGTGCAAAGGGGAGAGTCAGCTGGCTGTGCTCAATTAATGTCGTTTTGCTCGCCATTTTAATTTGGAAAATATATACATATATTTGCAAATGCTCTTGCACACAGCGAGCAATTGTCCAAGGTAATGGCATCCACGAAATAAACATACATACATCTATATCAAAAACAGAGCCCCCATTTGACATTGAACTCATTCTAAAAGTCACGCCCACAAAGATTCTCTCATGGTCTTTGGAGGCGCAACGAATTGGTTTCTTGTTTAATTAAAGACTGCCAAAAATTAAATTGAAACATATCTCAGCTACAAGCATACAGCCCATCAAATACACAGAGATATATGTATGTATATAGACGGAATGGGGAGAACTTTTCCGGCTGCCTAATACGTTGTCTGTCTGCTGTTTGATGGCACCGACCAAAGATTGCATGCAGAAATTTACGACCTCCTCTAACGAATTTATCGAGGCTAATATTAGAGATGACTGACACGGGCGCGGGCTGGATTAATTGTTAAATCTACATATCCACAGCTATAGGCACTGGCTTGAGTTTATGGGTCTCCGGGGTGGAATTTAATGCGCTATTTTGCCTCTATTGTCATCTCTCGGTTTGGTTTTATGGTTGACGACGACGAATGCACTTTACACCTCGACCATTAAATCATTTATTGGAAGAGCGGGGAGCCAGCCTTATTACTCCCTCGGATTAGACAAATTTCAATCAGACGCGCGTCAACGATTTATGAGTTTCGGCGCATTATGAGTAGTGGAACTGTAACAACAGATGGATTCTGTACACAACTCTATATTATATTTCAGATTTCCCAATACCGAAGCCCCCCGGTGAACGAGTTTCCAATTGAGGGCGAATTTCCATAGCACCTTTGTGTAAACAATTTCAGAGTTCTTTATTCCGAACCAACCAACGGCGCCAACCGAAAGGTTATAAACAAAACATTTTGTTTTTTGTCTAATTAAAGCTCACCAAAATAGATAAACAGTCAGACGGATATCTATATATTATAGAGCCCCCTGTAATCCGCTGGGAAACATTCCGACGACGCGTATTAATAAACGAATATATGCAAACCTCGCAAGCCAATAAATTTATGGATGCGCAGTGCAAAAACGAGTTTTGGCTGTGGACATGCCTTCAAAAAAGAAAAGAATAAATGGCAATTTATATAAAAATAAAAAACTCAAACGGCAAATATAAATTATTAAAGCATTTTGCCATGGGTGCCTAATTTGCATTGGCGCCAAGGGGGCCAAGCAACACAACAAAGCGACAATAAAACCCCAGGGAAAGGTAATTTATGTTTAACGCAATGAGAATTAATTAGGGGTTTCGGGAATGCTTACCTGATCTTGACAGAAGTATCCAAATCCGATGATGCCGGCGATGGCCAGGAAGAGACAAAACACAATGATTGTTCGTATTTTGGAGCGTGGTTCCATTTTCTTGATTTCATAAACTCCGCTGGGTAGCAATAAGGCAAAATCACTATCGACTTGGACAGATACGTTCTTATGCATATCCACGGGCATGTTCCATTCCCCTCCGGCTCTCTAAGAAACCGCACTAGATCATCTGGGAAACACCCATCCGAATCCAATATAACCGGGATTTCGCGTATCGCATCGGTTGCAAAGCCAACTCAATCATACTTCAGTCGTTGCCCGATAAGAAGTCTGGAAGTGGTAATGCCCATCATTGCATTGTTTCTTCTAATTTTTTTTTTCCAGTAGCGGCAAATGGTCTGGAATAAGTGAAAAGTTGTTAAATAGTTTTCTTTAGAAGCTCTGTTCAATCATAAGCACGAAAAAGCCACTTGACCTGGTCAGATAAGGGCTCTATCAAAATGTCTAGCTGTTATCAGGCAACTCGCTCGGCAAGTAAGTAAAAACCTTTAAAAGTAAACTCAAATAAATCAAGAGAGTTTAGTAAAAAGAAACTTGACTGATAAGAATTTTATAATTAAAAGGTAATTTCAATTTACTTTCGTATCATTGCGGTGTGTATGTGATTCATATTTATAATTTATACGTATAGAACTTATAATTAAAATTGATTTATATGTAAATCTGCCAATATTTTAATTGGAAAATGTAGAAGCAGACGTAAAATTTCCATTGGAGCAATAAGAAATATCGTTACTTGTGTGGGAAATCTTGAAATAGACAGCTAGAAATTTATGAGTTCGACACAAATAAGATAAATGAAGACAAATCACATAAATCAGAAAATGAGGACGGAGCAGGATATACGGTTTATGAACTTGGATTTTGCACAACTTAATTGCATATGTATTAAACAAAACTAATACAGAACTAAAAGGCGTAGAAAATTCATCAGACGACAGTTAGAAATGAATGAAATTCAATGGTATAACTGAGTTTTTATCAGTTTATCGAAAGTAAATAGAGATATCTCACGTGGGTAGTTTGAGGTGTAGCACCTGTTTTTGCAGCCATTCTACCCACAGCCTAAGGAAGTGTATTTCAATAAATAAACACCCAACGGTGGCCGGCAATCGTCAGTCAGTTTGACGCCCAAACTATTTTATACCCTTTCAAAAAGTATAGTAATAGGAAAGATTGAAATTCTTTGTAGCTAAGGAGGATTTAGAAGTTTTCGAAAACCTATTTTCTTTTTTTTATAGCACATTTAGGTAAAAATCAGATAACTCTATCCTCCATCAAAAATGCGTTTGCTTTTATTTATACATTAATTTTGCCATTAATTTAATTTGCAGTTAAAAAGAAGACTTAAACCGTCGGCTTGCGGAATTCAGCCTTCTCTTCAACTTTTTCATGTAGGCGCGTTAATTTTGCGAGCGTTGCTTTTTGGCTCACTTAAAATTGCTGTAAACAAATTGTTGTAAACAAATTGTTGTAATGGAGTCGCTTCTTGGCAACATGCGAAACAGAACAGACAACAAAAGGCGGAGAACGAGAATGAAGAGGAAAAGTGCAAAGGATGGCGGCAGATGTGGCGAAACATGTTGCCAGGCAACAATAACAAACGACAACTGGCGGCATGCTGTGGACACATGGCACTTTGATTTTGTTTCCACTGAGTTGCTTTAAAGTACTTTTTGCATGAACTACATAAATTATTGGTTTCTACGGTGCTGTGACGTCAGTGCAATAAGAATAATTATAGAAGCAGCTATTTATCAACATTGCAACACAAACAAAGAGGAACGGCAAAAACACAAAGAGAGGGAGAGAGAAAGACATAGCGCGGGCGGCATTGAGAGAGAGAGCTCCTAAGCAGACAGAGCGAGATGCAGCGTCAACAGCTGTTCTGCCAGCCAATTCGATGGCCAAATCCCAATTTGCCAAATTTACCTGCGTTTCACTCACTTTTCACCAGCCAACTTGTGTGTTTGTTGACTTTTCACAATTATCGCGGCGGCGTACGTTTACTTATTTAAATTTTTGTGCTTTTACGCGTTCGCACGCTTGCTTAGCGCGCCTTCTGCTTTGTGCCACACATTCTGCGCCAAAAACCCGCAATTTGCACTTTAACTGTTTGGAACTCGTTTCACAAGGGCTGTTCCCGCACTTGGCACTATTCACCGGCTATTGTTTAGTAATACACAACGATTTTTGCTGTTTGCCTCTGTTTTTTACGAATTTTTTATTTAAATACGGCGCAGGTCGACGTCCGTTATGTGGGAATTTTGCGAATGAACTGAACAAAACGGAACTGTGCAAGTCCCAAGAACAGCTGACTGTGCTGCCAGATGGCGACAACTCTCTGGCATCGTAATGGCAACAAAATAGATAGGGTGGCAACACCGATGAATCCCCAATGTCCCCGTACTTCGCGTCGGTCTGGCAGCTTCGTTATATTCAAAATTTAAATTCTCATTTAAGCTGAAATAAAATATATTGTCCACTCCACAATGTACATGTCTTATTCTTATTTTAAATTACTGAGTTGCCTGCACAAGAAACTTCATTGTTTAATGTTTAAATTTATTTTGAATTTATGTATTTCCATATAATTAGTTTTGAGTTAATGCTAATACTCACACAAAAATCAAAATATGTTTTAACTTGAAAAATATTCATGAAAATAATAATATAAACTTAAGATAAATACAATTTGGAAATATTAATATCAGAATTCGTTTTTTTATTAGTAAGTATTAAGGTAATAGAAATCCCATTTAACATAAGTATAATATTAATCACAGAACACAGGCTTTCGGAAGCTCCGCCTAATTCGCTCCGCCTCCGCCGCCTGAGGACGCGGAACTGGCATTCCCAGCACTGGCCGCAAAGAGCTTCCGGATATTCTGCAGGATGCCCCAGAGCACCGTGCCCGCCGAGCCCAGCGTTTCCAGGACATCGAACCCAGTGCTGTCGATGGCCGTCTCCCGATCCTCCTCTGTTTCGATGGCCGGAGAGCTGGCATTTCCGCCGGAATGATGCGGCTCGTGCACGCCATGGTGTCCGATCAGGCGGTGGGTGTTGCTCTTGACATGGGAATCGTTCACCCCGCCACCGCCCACCGTATTGATAAGGTGCTTGACCGGCTCCAGCACGGGAATGGCCAGCTTGATGCGATGCTGCTGCTCATGCTGCTCGCCAGTGGCCTCCATGTCATCGTCCAGCGTGATGCGTTCACTGACCGCCTCGTCATCCGTATCGATGGTGACCTGCAGACTGGAGTTTCCCGATCCCGGCAGCTGCAGCAAGCTTCCGAACAACTGCTGCAAGTGAGCCGAATTGATGGCCTCCTTTTCATTCCGCTCAAAATCAAACTCCTCACGGGGCTTAGCCATGGGCTTCACCAAGACGGTCACATGCTTCATCCCAGGCTGGGAATCACTCGGGTCAGTTGGCTTGGCAGACGTCGTCGTTGTCGTCAGCAGCAGAAGCCACGCAAACTACGAAGACGGAGATACATATATAGATATAGAGATATTGGGAGAAATGGAATCTTTAATTGGCGCTTAATGACCGTCTTCAACATGTACGTAATTGAATATTAAATAGACGGATAATGAGGCTTTCTATATTCAAATCCCAACGCACACGCGTCGCTGGACCTTGAAATTTTTCTACCAGTTATGAGAGTGTACTACAAATCAGAGATGAAATTTTGGAGCTATGATATAAAAGTGTCGTCATTGTAATAGATGAAAAACAAGTAGCAGAGCTACAGCGGTTTATGCTGATATGTTAACTAAATCCTCAGTTCTCTGAAAACGCATAACCTGGAGATAACCTTTTCCAACAGAAATAATTTCTTTATATCAAGTTTAAAGCCACCATTAGCACTGAACATGAAAGGACACTTTTCTGAGGAGTTGCAAGATGATCTTAGGATAATAAAAACATCTCAATTAATTTGGAAAATTTGTTGAAATCTCTAACCATGGTTTATATACTCAGCAGATTTCGCTAAAAACAATATGATTCTATGCTAAATATATTATAAACCGAAACCCTGATACATTTTTAACTAAACTCTGCTGAGTCACTAATTTTCAGCGTCACATAAACAAAGATAGCAATGAATTAAAATGCCAAGTATAAGCTTACATTCAAAAACACAATAATACATAGGGAACTACTATATGAGGAATTCGACAAACGCAACATTGTCAATGAGATATCCAAAACTCTAGCTCTTGGCTAGATATTGAAATTGAAACCGAAACTGAAACCGAAACCGTTGCCAGCAAAAGCAAAAATTAAACTAAACTTGACTGGGTGACCAACCAATACTTAGGTGGGCGAAGCTAGAGCTTAGCTGAAGGCAATGGGTCGGTCGATAATCAATTAATATGCAGATAATGTACAGGCAATTGTAGTACCCAAATTTAATTCAATATGCATTTAGAGGCCCCTCAAACAGTGGGTTCTCTTGGTCTTAAGAGGCATCCCATACATCATGTCATACTCTCGCGAGAGCTGAGACCGGCGGAATTTCTGATGGACAAAAGACGATCAATGGATACACTTACAAACTGCCCAAAGGGATTGGTATTTGGATTGAGAATTAAGCATATTTTATAGATCGCAGTGGGCTGGCGATTTGAGTTTGGGACACGGCATAACAATGTTATTCAGTCTAGAACTATAGCTGGCAGCTATCAGAACATTTTTCTGTTTTTTTTTTTTTGTGTTATTTTAAATATATTTTCTGGACCTAAATTCGAAATTTCAAAATTTTAATTGATCAATCTAACAAAATTTGGTAAATTGTTAAGTATGCGGTTGATTGGTAGAATTCCGCGTTTTGTTCAGGTGAGTACTAACGGTACTACCTCGGGGTCTCGTCTGAACTTTATGGTGTCTAAGCCATAAATATTAGAACTGTATTTCGATGTTCCAAAATCCCCAGTAAACGCTGGAGGTTTTAGCAGATCCAAAGCTAAGAAATTTTCTGACTAGAATTTCCATTACATTGACAGAAAGTTGTTTATTCGATTTCACCACGAAAACACATCTGTAGAGAAAAATATTTAAACTAGTTTAAATTCAGTATGTAAAGAGTGACTTGTAACAAAAACGGTAATCTGTAAATGCATAAAAAAGATGTAGAACGAAGTAGCATATCCACAAGAAATGGCTCAATCGATCAATGAGCACAGCCGACATACACAAAGTCAGTAGGCCTTGAATTTTAATGTTGTTGCTGTCAGTTGGTTTCAATTTTATTCTCTTTCAGTGAGTTCTAGACTAAGCACGCAAATTTTTAAATTTTTTTCTTTTCTATTCAAAAGTGAAATTCTAACCCTTTTTTAATCGAGCAAAATTTCAAGTTTAAAATAGCGAAAAATGCGTGGTATTCTTCGCTTCCTAATAACTAACCGCGTGGACCCGAATCTCTTGCAGATATCACGATGTCTCAGCTACCATGTCCCGCATTTTCGCCCACGTAGCGTGCGCAGTGCCGACAAGCTTTTCGAGCTAGCTAGCAGCTCTGCTTTCTCCGGATGCCAGTCGACGAAGATATTGATCTCGTCGAGTTCCGGTCACATCCGGGTGCAGAGGTACTCGCAAAAGAGCTCCAATGTCTTCAATATCACCGAGAACGTCGACATGCTTCGCAAGCGGATCAGCTTCACCGGTGCACCCAACACGGCCGCCCAGATCCTGCCCATTGGTTTGATTACGCCAGAGCAAGGTGACGAGAAGGACCTTAAGATCGTTATTGTTCCTTTGAACCTGGCCAACATGGATGCCAATGCCCTGAAGGAGACCCTAGAGGCCATCAACCAGCTGCGCATGTACGCGCACCACATCGAGGCCTTTACCAGCAGTATGGTCGACGACTACAACGCCTTGAATGAGGCCTTCCAGGAGGTTACCACGGCGAAGCAGGAGCAAGAAACAAAGCCAGAGGCCACCGCCGAAGATAAAGCAATCTGGGATACCTTTGCGTCGGCCGATGCCGTGGCGGCAGCGGTCGATGTGCAACTTGGCGCCGACGCGCCCCAGCAGCTCAAGGAGGCGGTTAGCTGCCTGAATGATACCTTGAGCACTGCAAATGCAGCAGCAGCAGCAGCTGGCAGCACGCCGCTGAAGACCAGCAAAGTTATGTCCGCTCTGGCCCAATCCGACCCCCAACCCGATCCCCAACCACTTTGCCGATCCTCCGCCGTGGAAGCTGACCTGAGGGAAGCTATTCAGGTGGGCGACAATATTGAGGAGGTTCAAGTGGACGTTCCACAGGACCTAAGTGAGCGCCTCAACGATATGGCCGTGTCCTCCATGGAGCTCTCCTTCGAGATGGACATGACCAACCTGCGCGACGCCTTTGCCAACAAGGATACCAATGCTGTGACCAACCAGGATCCCATGATCTGCATGCATACGAAAGTGGAAATGAGCTCACCCGGAGAGGTTAGGCAAACTGTTCCGCTCAGGTTCAATGGCTTGATTTCGGGACTCGTGGAGCTCGATGCCCAGAAGCTGAATCTGACGGACGAGCAGGTGCCCGGCTTCAACGATCACCTCACCGCGCTGGCCGCCAACCTCTGTAGCACAGCCTTGGAGAAGGGTTTCTCCAAGAACCCCACTATGGAGCTTATCGCGAATGATACGACCATGATAGCGCCTGGTGCCCTTGTAGGACATCAGCTTGGGGACATGGTGAGGACTGCTGATCAGCCTCAGGCGAATCTCGCCTATCCTTTGGAGGAGGTGCCAGTGCCCACTGACAAGGATGGGTGCAAGCATCCACCTGTCAAGCCCAAGCGCAAGTGTCCCGGCAAGTGTCCTTTAATCGATGATCCCTGCAAAGAGAGTCCGTGCAAGCGACCTGGCGAAAAGCCGAAGCCGCCACCCAAGAAGGCGCTGAGTACCACGGAGATCACGGCTTCGGACAAGGACGCCTGTGAGACGGACAAAAAGAAGGATCCATGTGCCAAGGACGGCAAGGATGGCAAGGAGGGCAAGGATAAAAAAGATCCTTGTGCAAAGGACGGCAAGGATGGTAAAGACGGTAAGGACGGCAAGGGCGGTAAGGACGGAAAGAAGGATCCATGTGCCAAGGACGGCAAGGATGGCAAGGACGGAAAGGACAAAAAGGATCCATGTGCAAAGGACGGTAAGGATGGTAAGGACGGCAAGGACGGAAAGGATGGCAAAGACAAAAAGGATCCTTGTGCCAAGGACGGCAAGGACGGAAAGGATGGTAAGGACGGCAAGGGCGGCAAGGACGGCAAGGACGGCAAGAAGGACCCCTGTGCCAAGGATGGCAAAGATGGCAAGGATGGCAAGGACGGCAAGGGTAAAGAGGAGGACCCTTGTGCCAAGTACAACAAGGAGGGAAAGGACGGAAAAGACGGAAAGAATGGTAAGAATGGTAAAAATGGCAAGAATGGCAAGGATGGCAAGAACGGCAAGAAGGATCCTTGCGCCAAGTTCAAGAAAGGTGGAAAAGATAGCAAGAACGGCAGCAAGTTTTCAACCTTCTCCGGTCATCACAATCCCAACAAGCGCTACCTATCCACGGCACTGAACCAGGCTGTATCGCATTCAAGCCGCAAGGTTCCTCGTTTCCACGTCTCCTCGACACTTGTGCGCCGTCAGTACCGTGCCCCCGTTCCAAAGGTCCCCGAGTCCTACCACAAGGCTGGTCCTCCAGCCCGCTTTACCATTAACGCGACAATCCTGCGTCGAGACTACTCGAAAAAGAAATCTGGTGGCAAGTGCGCGGAACCCAAGTACCCGAAAAGCAGGGGCAAGGACATTAAAGAGCGGACGGGCCTTCGCGAAGACTGCTTCAAGGATGACGAGGATGGCTGCTCCAAAAAGACTTGCAAGGCAGGTTGCTCCAAGGTCAAGTTCCCTAAGAAGAAGTGTGATCGAGGTGAAAAGGACAATAAAGGTAAAGGTAAGCATCTAATTCAATGCCGAACGATCAGTAAGGACTTGACTTCCCAACGCAGAGTAGACAGGCTGTTGGGTCAGGGAGCTCCCGAGCAGCTGCAAACGCAGCAAAGGTCGTTCAGCACCCAGGAGAGTATCCAACAGTCTCCGTCCGATTCGGACGAACCCAGGCGAGTCTCCAACGGACAGGCATACGCGTTGCGTATTTCGGACCCATACAAAGTTGATCTGGTACCAATGAGTAGACCCAGTCCAAGGGATTTCGGTGAGATCACAGTAGACTCGTAAATTTATATTGTACTTAACTTAATAATGTTGCCCCTTTGGGGGGGGGGATCCTTAGATGTCCTTATACGAACCGGTTCAGTGGCAATATCGGGCTCAGACATTCATGTCTATGAAAGCGGCAACCGTGGCGTAGAAGCAATGTCTCTAGGTCACGATGCCACGGGATACGTGGAGGAAGTCGGCCGCAGCGTCCACCATTTGCATGTCGGAGATCGTGTGGTTGTCGAATCGGCACTATCCTGCAGCATCTGCGACCTCTGCAAACAGGGTCTTTACAACATGTGTGCCGGTTTGGTATACAATGGCTTTCTGAGCACGTTTCAAACCCATCCGGCTGACCTATGTCACCGTTTGCATCCATCAATTAGCATGGAGGAGGGAGCCCTAACCCAAACCTTAGCCCTGGGATGCCAGGCGTGCTTCAAGGGCAGCATAACGCCCACAAGCAATGTCCTCATCCTGGGAACCTGCCCCACGGCAGTCGCGGCGGCAATTTGCGCCCAAGCAATGGGCGCCAGGAAGATAACAATTGCCGGATGCCTTGGTCCCGCTCTCGAAGTGATCGCCCGAGACTTTGGCTTCGACGCCGTCGAGTTCGACAACAATAGCCTCTTCAGCGAGGTGCTCGAGGCCATCTACAGCAAGTTCCGGGCCTGGCCCAATTGCGTGATCAACTGTTCCATTTCGGCGATGTCGATGAACCTGGCAGTTATGGCCCTGCAGCCGTGTGGTGTGTGTGTACTTGCAGAGTGCGATTCTGAGTGTGCCAGCTTCAATGCACTCGACGTTCTGATGAAGAACATCCGCTTAATACCCAGCTTTCGATCCGCCAACATGTAAGTGTGCCACTGAATTTAGAGATAAACTGAAAGTTAATTATCTCTCCTTCCCAAGGTATCCCACTGCCCTGCAACTTATGCACTCGGGTCAGGCGTCCATGAAGAAGTTCATCACGGCCAAGTACACCTTGTGCGAGGCGGACGAGGCCTTCAGGTGTGCGCAGCATGAGTCAAATATGGGTCTGGGGAAGGTCATTGTTAACTGTGCAGAAAATGCAACGATGGACGAAGATTGTCGAAATTCTGAGTGACATAGTACTATCTATATGGCTGTCCGGGAAAAATAAATAGTTTTAAGAGTTTCATTAGCATAATTCGCTTTTTCTTTTTATTAAATAATAAATCCTATGTTCTTTTCTGATACTTGCCGCGGAGTTACAGCAAACAAACATAAAAGTATCGCAGGTGTAAACAGATCTGAAAATTACTTCGAAAACGTTTTTGCAGATAGTTTTTCGATAATATCGATATTTCTTTTGCCAATAAATAAAACATTACCATGTTTTTTTTGATACATCACACAATATATATCCCTTAAATAAAATAAAACAAGTTCAAGTTTGAATTGCAACAAAAATCGCTTCGCATTTTACTAAGAGTTCTGCGTTTGGCCCATAAAACAATTAATATGAAAGTGCGCTCATTAAAATAATAGAGAAATATAAATAAATATTTAACAGCATTCTATGTTCTATTTTCTCCGGCTCATAAGTATATTTGTTTATGTGTATACATACATACATTCATATATTTATACATATAAATATATATTTATAAAAATTATTGTACTTCGCTGCTTACAACAAACTATTTTACAATTTTACAAGAACACAAAATCGAAACTCGCTAAAGGTATGTATTGTGTGTATGCTAAGGGGGGAATGAATGTACACAGAACGAAAATTAAAAGAACATTAACAATTAGAATAATAACGCATACATCTCATTTAATTTTAAAGCATTTGACTACATCGCACACTTTGGAACATTGCTTGGACTGAGTATAAATAATAATTAGAGCTAACTAATAAATATGCAGAGTTAAAGATATGCCGTTTTGTATGAGTGAAACTAATTAATGGACTGTCTTGTGGTTGCGGTTGCGGTTACTGCCTGGTTCTTTCTTTGTTCCCTGGATTTTGGTTTGGATATTGATATATATATATTCCAATTGCTTTCGATCATTTGGCCAACAGTAGCTACATACATGTTGTTTACTAGTAGAATCGTCAGAGTCTAAAATAAAAAACTTCGCGTTCTGCATCCGATCATGAAGGTAGTTTGTCTTTTGGTGTTGTTTCCCTTTCGTATCCTTTCGTAATTGTTAATTGTTAATTGTCGTGTATCTGCATTTCCAACTCTACATCCGATAGATTTATCTGCCGCATCGAATTAATGAACATGTAGCGCGACGTATAGATGTAGAGCCAGCGAAACCACTTCATCTGCGACTTATGCTCCTTCATGGCACTCCGCACAATCGCCGCCTCCTTCCAGTTGAGAATGCACCTAAAAGAGAACGAAGAGAAGATTACGATTCAAAGAGCCAAGCCGTGAGATTTGGGCCACATTTCATACCAATGCGTTGACATAAAGCACGTGCACAGTAGATCGAAAATGGACAGATATTTTCTGACCACATTTATCGAGTCCAAGGTGTAGAACTTGCAATCTGCAACGGGATGATGATGATATGTACATAAAAAATTGCTCTATACTATAATATCTAAAGCTATAAATAGCGACAACTGCAACGATGGGCACGCCAATTAACATGCACCCATTGTTTGCTGCCCGTCGCCGCCCGCGTGACTCGCACGCCCCCTCGCCTCCTCACCTTTGGGCAAAAGGTTGGCCAAGCACAGCGATGCGGCGGCATAGTACACGGCGCAATGGTTCGGATGCGAGCTGACGCCGTCGCGATCGAACGTGAATATCGCCTGGATGTCGAGACTTTCGACGGCGTGGAGTATCAAGCTAGCCACCACATCCGGACGCCAGTCCACATTTGGGTCATCGGGCAGGTTGGTGGCATTCATCAGGACGATGTTGGACTCGGGCACGCCCAGCTTCGAGCAGGAGCGCCACAATTCCTGGCGCCTCAGCTTGGCGGCATGTTCGTAGTTACCTGTTTGTGGAATATGCATTGGATTAATCGGACAATATATAAAATGATAAATTAAGGCAATTGCACAACACTAAAGGAAACAAAATGCAGTTTTTATAGGTTTCTCGGAGAGTTTTTGAGACCATTTCGGTGATGGGTTCTTGGATATAAATTAATTTTGGTTCTGGTTTTGAATATCTATTAATAGCCGTTGAATAAATTGAACCAAAACCGTAGCGGTGCAACCGTTTCGGCTATAGAATAAAAATAAAATTGTTTTGGGTAAACTAAATCGGAATATGAATTAATTGGCGATGTTTTCCATCGAACCAAATCCGTGGATATCATTGGGATTATATTAATGGCCATTATTGCGCCAAAACGAAAATTGTCAGACTTTATACATATTCAGAGCTGCTTTTGAGAAGGGTAAATGGTTAATGATACCATATGAACGTCTATCAATGGTTACGGCGATGATAGGGATGATGTCATTGATGATGACTATCTCTCACCGTTGGACAGGCAGAGTATGTACACCTGGCAGCCTTGACGCTGCGTCAGCGAGTAGATCAGTGGCCCGAAGAACATGCACTCGTCATCCGGATGGGCGGTTACCAGCAGCACGCGCTCCATATGCGACGCCTTCGGCAGCCGGACGCTACGCAGCCGTAGTCCGGACTGCAGCGCCTGTTTCAGTCCACCGGACTCCCGCTCGTCTCCGGCTGCAGGCGGAGCATTGTTGTTGTTGTGAGCCCCGCCAGCCGGCGACGTGGAAAGCCAGAAGGTGAGCTTGTAGAGGCCCAGGCATACTAGCAAGTACACCGCACAGGCGATCACTACGTGCTCCAGTGCTTCGGCGGAAGTGGACTTAATACGGCAGTATATGGCCTGCGGGGTGAAGGTGAGCTGCTGCACCTGCTGCTGCAGTTGCCGCCAGGGACTGGACTCTCGATCGATGCTGCTAGAGATGCTGGCCACGTACTCGCTCAACCAGTTAAATCTCATCTCTCATTGCGTCCGGCGCCGCGGGTGAGAATTTGGCGAGAAATTCTTCACCAAAAATGGACATGTAGCGGTGCCAGGCGGAAAGGCGATAAAAAGCGGCGATTACGGTGCGCGGCGTAAAGTTAGACTATGTCACTACGAGGATCGTTGCTTAGTTGGTAGTTTAATACTTGAAAACGTTTTGGTTTCGAGCCCGCGCACCGCTTTTGCTGCTAAAAACTATACATTTTATTCCTTTACGTGTTTTCGTCTTTCGGGGGCAGCAGCTAGGGATGGGCGACTGGCACCAGGTGCGTGGCATGTGCGTGAGTCACGCTGATTCCACAGCCGTGTCCCCGGTCAGGGGTTTTCCCTTGGATTTAGAGGTTTTTGACCGACCTAGGGGGAATTTTAGGAGGAAACATTAATAGGGGGATTTATTTTAATTTAGTAATGCTGACAGTTAAAAAACGATAAAAATCGTCACTTTTTTGGGCAGCACTGGGTGCTGAAAAACGAAAATATGGGCAGCACTGGATACTAATCGCGCAGCTTTTTAGTGTGCCCAGATATACATTTTAAAATATTTTTAGGACGAAAATTAAATTTGCACCTAATCAACTATCTTCAGTAAAAGTTTAAAAATTTATTGAAGATTCTTTAAGGATTCATAAAGAATTCTTTAAGGTTTTCTTGGGGATTTCTCCGACAAAAATCAAGAGGAGTATACTTATATATATTTATTTTTGCAGGGTATTTTAATTGTAGTAGGAATTTGCATTCGATATCGACACATCTCTAGCAGTCAGCTGCTTGGTGACAATAGGGATATTCTTAATGTAGCAGTGTAATATTAAAATAAACCAACTTACTCTGTATTTTAATTAATTAAGCAAATAATTGAATGTACTTTCATATATAATTTATATGATTTTGAAAGTTTTGATTTCTTTGAAAAAGCACTTCCCTCCCGCCTAGGGCTACAGCAAAAAAAAATACCATAAAAAAACACCACAGAAATACCCGCGAAAATACCGAGCTCGTGCTCTCTCCTCTCTGAATATGCAGTCTGAGGTTTTTTTTTTATTTTGAATAAAATTTAGAGTCACTAATTTCTATGAAATTAAGCATTTAACAAGCTTTTGAGCGAGTGATTCGAGTGCCCGAGAGCCCGCTGACCGCCCCCCGACCGCCCAAGCATCGTGGGCACCCCAAGGAGAGCCGCCACAAGCGAGCAGACCAGGCACCCAAGTCGGCAGCGTGCCGCACAGCAAACCACGGAGAGCGAATCGAATCTCCCAGCAGCGAGTGGAGGAGGCGTGCGAGGTGCATGCAGCACGTTGTAATTAGGTTAGCAGCATATAGCAGCATAACATAACATGGCACAGCAACAGCAGGGCATGGACTCGGCCTTGTTCGAACGCCGACTGCGGCCGGTCTATGGTGAGTGGAGGAGTCGTTGGAGATCAGCGGATCAAACTAACCAAGTTTAACCCATCTGACAGACAACCTGGAGGTGGGCAACAACCGCAAGGCCCTGCAAGAGTCCGAGAAACTGCTGCGCAAGCATCCCACTCTGCTGTGCGCCCGTGCCCTAAAGGGACTCTCGCTGCTCCGGCTGGGACGCTATGACGAGAGCCACGGCTGCCTGCAGACCGTCGCCGAGGAGAAGCCCACGGACGACTCCACTCTGCAGGTCCTATCGTTCTGCTACCGGGAAATGGAACAACGTACGTACCAGGTTTTCGATAAGGTGCTAAAGAGGATGATGAGCTGCATATCCAATACCTTTAAAGGTTTCCGGTTAAAGGTTATGAATTGAACTCCATTTTATGCTTTGTGAGATCAGGCATCAAATTTCAGGAGCTCTTTAGTCCAAACTAAAAATGTTTACTCGTTGAGATAAGGCATATTATCAGTTGCCTTAGGACTAGCTACAGTGTAACCGGAACTATCTTAAAGTGGCTTTACAAATTCACCTGGTTTAATGTTGTTGTTGCTGTGAGAGATTAGATACGAAGGGAAAACTAGCAATTTATCTCCCTTTGTTATAAGAAAGTGATTATTTTGATTCAACACCTTGGGTCTACAGTAGACGAGTTAAAGATTTAAAAGACTCAAGATGATTCTTAATTCTTAATAAGCTTCAGGAAGCGACTAAATTAGGCTTAAATTTGGAAGTATGTTATAATTTAATTAGATGACAAACTTGAGACTTATTTGGCATTGAGTTTACCGCCTTCAATGTATTTTTCGTCCACATTAAATATTTAGTAAGTTTTCAAGCCATAAATTTGATCTCTGGTTATTATACTTTATTTCTATGCTATATCTGAAAATGTTGGTTTTTAATCATTTTACCGCAATGCTATGAATTCTATTTATTTATGCAGTTTATAAGCAAAGCTTTGAATTTCGAGTATCGAACACACATTTAACTACAGGTTCCTTACTTATTTGTAGTTCCAAATGTTCAAAAAAATATTGTTTATGCATTTTGAAAATATGTTTTTATATTAATATATAAAAATGTATTTGCCCAACTAAATGATTTTAAATTTTTTTGGTAGCTTGACTTACTTTAGTTACCAGTATAAAAAGTTAGAAACAAGAAATTTGTGAAATAGGAAAATATTTAAACTTTTGTAAAGTGTTTTAGCTTTAAAGATAAAACCATATAAACTATTTCTTTTAATTCCAATTACTTGCTCTTTATCCAAAAACAATTAAATACCTAAAATAATTATTTTTTTAAGCAAAATATCCGCGTTTGCATATCCGCCGAGCTCCCATCGACGCCGCCCCTGGCGACGCATACGAAGTGCCCACAATTCATATTTTCGTATTTTTCTTGGCACGCGCACCTCGCCCGACTAATTAAAATCGTATTCTCTTAGTCCAACGACGGCGGCGGCAGCAAGTCCGTGCCAACGATTTGAATATATAGATACCTGTACTGTAGCTATTATTGCTAATTTTACATATATCTCCGCCTCGTTACAGTGGATAAAATTGTGGAGCTGTACCAGCACGCGGTGAAGCAGAATCCGGGCAACGAGGAGCTCCTCGCCCACCTCTTCATCTCGCATGTGCGCGTGGAGGATTATAAAGCGCAGCAAGCTGTTGCCCTGCAGCTCTACAAGGCGCAGCCGAAGAATGCCTACTACTTTTGGTCTGTGATCAGTGTGGTCTTCCAGGGGATCCGGGGGCCGGAATCGGCGCTACCGGAGAAGAGAAAAATTTACCTGGGTCTGGCGCAACGCATGGTCGATAAGCACATCAAGGAGGGCAAGCTGGAAACGGAGCAGGAGGCCTTCCTCTATCTGCACATCCTCAAGCTGCAGAACAAGTACCAAGAGGCATGGGAATTCCTCACCGGGGAGCTGTGCGCCAAGCTCTATCCAGGTGCTCCGGTCAGCATGAAGTTTGAGCTGCTCAAGGAGTTGGGCAATTGGCGGGAGCTGAATGAGCTACTGCAGCAACTCCTGGACGCTGAGTATGTGCCATCAGTTTATCCATTTTCACAATAAATCTTATTTAATACTTTTCTAGCCGCGATCGCTGGGACTACTACAAGGAGTACATCCAGAGCTCCTTTGAATTACTGAAACTTTCCTCTGATGGAAAAGAGAACGGTGAGAAGGATTCGCTGGCAAGGTGTCAGGAATTCCTCCAGGGCATCATTGAGTCTTCGGAGCGCAAGAAACGGGGTCCCTATTTAGCCCGCTTAGAGCTCCACCAGCGCATGCGGGCGGATAACCTGCCCGCTGAGCAGCTCATCGGCGACTTTGACGAGATGATCATTGAGTACTTTAACCTGTTCGGCGACAAATCCTGCTGCACCCATGACATTGCCTTATTCTTGCCCTCCATCAGCATGAAGCAGCGTCAGGATCTGGCCAGCAAGCTGCTGCTGGAGAGCGGTGTCACTTCCACGACGCTGCCGCAAAATGTAAGTCGTGAATGATTTTTATCCAATTATCCAATCTAAATAACATTTGCGAAAAACCACAGAAGGAGCAGATGCAGAAACACCTTTGTGCCCTCCAAATCTCTCGCATGTGTGGGTCGCACACGGAGCTGCCCATTGACCACCTTACTGCCTTCTACACGGCCCTCAAGCTGCACTACGAGCATGGCCGGAGCACGTTTGGCAAGAAACTGCTGGCCACTGAGATGGGACCATCGGATGCGTATGCCTTGCTGGCGGCGAATGTGATGTACGATCTCAGTCGGAGGGAACGCAAGTCCGATCACCTGTTCGAGGCCCTGTGCCTGCTGCAGTACGTCCTGCGGAACAGCACGAGCAACTTCCACGTGAAGCTGCTTAGCTTGAAGATTTACCACCTGTTTGGCTGCCAAGTGGGCGCCCAGGAGATGTACGAGTATCTGGACATCAAGCAGATCCAACTGGACTCGATGGGCTATGTGCACTGCCAGCTGCTGCCGCTGGGTGGACGCTTCTCTGGCACCAGAACCGTCTACGATGCCACGCTAAAGTTCTTCACCAACAGCTACAAGGAGCGGCTGGAGTACATTGCCTTGACGTACCGCTTCTGTACGTTCTCCAAGATGGAGGAGTTCATGAACTTTAAGGAGCGGCTGACTAACAGCCTGCAGTATGTCGCCTGCTCGGTGGAGGCCCAGATCTGTGACCTGGTGAGCTGCTATGGAAATGTTACGCAAAACCTTACCGCTTACTCGGCGATGAGCATTGAGCCAGCGGAGGATCGAATTGCTTGGCACGAGCTGAGTGACAACCGGGACTTGGACGCCATCATCCGGTGGGATCCTTTGCACCAGGTGAACTCTGCGGACGAACGCAAAGAGTCCTTCGATCAGGAGGTAGAGGTGCTACAGGTGCGTTCGCTAATGCTCCGCCTTTTCGCTTCCTTCATCGATCTGAACCACGGCACGGGTGCGAAAGATGTGCCTGCGGGAACGGAAACTGCCACCCTAGAGCTGCTGCGGGAATCCTGGACGGGATTGTTCCAACGTCTGCGTCTGATGAACTACAAGCCGCTGCCGCAAACTTTTCTAGTCAACCTGCTGCCCACGCGCCTGCACCTGCTGCTCGATCTGCCTTACGAACGATTTTTCGATGACCTGTCCCAGTTGGTTCTCCATCTGCAAAGCGGATCCGGAAAGCTGGCCGAGCAATGCAAGCGGGTGGGCGACAACGTTATCGTTGTAATGGATGTATGTGTGAAGACCATCGCCGAGTGTAACGAGGCAAACGGCACGGACGGCCTATGGAACCGGCGGGAGCAGCAACAGAAGGTGGCCGCCAGCGTAGAGGCAAGTTACAATGATGCACTTGGAATTATTATATATTAAAGGTTACAAATCATAAATTCCTTCCCTATAGATTTTATCCCTGTACGCATTGCTCCTCTCCGTGCTAAACGACAAGCTGCAGGTCAGCTCAAAGACCAAGACCAAGAAAAAAACGGCGGACAACAAGGAGAACGGTCCGCAACCTATCAGCGAGAAGGAGCGCAGCCAGATGGTACAGGAGTTGATGCGCCAACTCAAGCATAAGCTGGAGGCCTGTGATGCGGCCATACGTGAGTAGCTCGGCTCAGTCAGGCCTCGTTTCGTAAAATGCTCAATTTGTTCTTTAAATTTGTAATTTTTAGGCACTTGGAAAGCGCCGGTGCTACCCCGGGACCTTAACTCCTTTATGTCGGACATGTCGCTGAAGCCGGAAGTGGAGGCCACGCTTATCGGAGACGTCTCGGCTACGTTTAAGGACTCACATGAGCTGATGGTCACCGAGCTGCGCAATTTGCTGAAGGACAAGATCCGCATGGCAGCCAAGTAGATGCTTCTTTGCTGTGCAAAGGCCATCGGCTAACACGATCCAAGTTCATAGTTTGTTATTTAATTTTGTTAACGAATACAACCAACCAACTCCTCCTCCTACTCTTCTTGCTACAATTATCTCGATCACAGAGCCAAGTCTTTTAACTAACTTTTAACTAAAGTTTCGGCATTTCCCCCAATACAACGCATTAATGTTGTACAAATTGTCAGACAAAAATTTAACAATACAAAGAGAAAAGATTGTGTACCGCTTGCAAGTAAGTTAAATAAATGATGAAATTGTAAAAAGTAAAACCGAACATGAAGGGTGTTGAATCTTAAGTTACATAATTAAAACAAGGTTCCTCTTTGTCCCAGTCATTGAGGAACGTCCATGATTGTCACGTAGTGTCAGTGTGTCTTGACATCCAGGTTATTTGCAATTCGTTTTTTTTGCTGCTAGAGTTCTTAAAGACGTTTGACTATTATTTATTCTTTTAAAATCGTTCCAGTACTGCCCGCCTTGATCGTGTTTAGATAGCCGGCAGTTCGGGGATCATTTAAGTGCTGTTGGGTCTGCATGTGTGCGACCAGATTGTGTGTCCGGGCAAAGGTCTTTCCGCAGAGTTTGCACCTATAAAACGCAGAATAATAATTGTTTATGTCTCATTACTCGAAGTTAAGCTTAAAGAATCCTTACGTGTGAGGCTTCTCCCCCGTATGCGTTTTGTAGTGTTCCTTTAAGACGCTAGAGTATGTAAAGGTTTTGCCGCATGTCTGACAACCATAAGGACGCTCATTTCGATGGGTTCTACAGGAATAGGGTTTAAGGATATGTCGTTGAAAGTGTCATACATAAATAGCACTTAAATGGTATAACAAATAGTTATTCTCACACCTTTCGTGCTTCACAAGGGAAGTGCGATCCGCGAAGCAACGTTGGCAATATTGACAGGTATATGGCTTGGCTCCTGTATGCTGTCGTATGTGGCGCATCAACTGGTAGTTAACGTGGAAACTCTTGTGGCAGATCCTTGAAAGGAGAACGATTAGTCTAGTTTAAAATACGCGGACTTTACCTACTCGCATTCGTATGGCCGTTCGTTGTTATGCCTTCGCATGTGGGTGTCCAGAGTGCTCTTCCTGGGATATCCGTTGCCACATATCTCGCACACATGCAGCTTGACGTTACTGATTGCTGGCGCAGGAACTGTTTCCACAGCCAAAACCACTGGCTTCCCATTTTCCGGCGGTGCTGTTACATCCTCGATTGGTTCGTCGTTGGCCCAAACAGCTTCATCGAGCACCTCCACTTCTAGTTGCTCCAACTGTTCCGGGGGACAATCCGGCATAGCTACAACCGCCTCCTCTACATCTTTGACCACATATTCACGGAGGAAGTCATGGGAGCGCTGGCAAATTTGCCGGAATTTGTGTGCCAGGATTAGAAAGGCTTTGCATCTGAGGCAAATCCTGGTGGGCATATTCTGTTGGCGATTTATCTTTTAAGAAAAATTACAGTTTTAACTATATTTTTAAGAGGAGTTAGACAGCTTTCACCACCTGAATTCCACTAAAACTCTCGAGTTTCTCCCACAGTAAAATACCGCCTCGCTCCTTGTCTTCCGTTCCCTCGTAAATGGAGACCATTTGGGCGTCGCCATCCTGCAGGCACGTCCTGCAAACGTTCAGCATATCCAGTTTGAGCTCCATTTTTTCCATTTCCTGCCTCTGGTGATGGTTTAAAGGCTTTGCTTAGAGCTTGGAGAGCACTTAATCTGCGGCATCTTAAAAGTGGTGCAGAGAAGCGAATCTTTATTATTGTTATCGTTACGTTTGCCATTCGCCCCGCATGCGTTCACATTTTAATTTTGTGGCAGGACGTTTACTCTGCTCGGGGACAAAACTGTACTCGGATAACAGAAGGATGCATGTGCAGATGGCGCAAAAGGAGCTCCAGTGTCGCATCTGTCTTTTGCAGCCCAAGGATGAGTCCCTCATGCCCACGGAATCCGATTTCTGTGAGCAAATCCAACGCTGCACGGGAATACAGGTGAGCACCAGACATTGTAGATTCCAAAACCCGACTTAGAAGTGTATCCTTAGCTGAAAGAGCACGCGGATTGGCCCAATCTTATCTGCACGAGCTGTGCCCTGCTACTCCGGGCAGCCCTAAAATTGCGATCCCTTTGCCAAGTCGCGGAGAAGGCTTTGCCACAGCAGAAGATCGAAATCGACATTAAAGAGAATGCGCCACGGCAGGAGGACAATCAAAATGGGGATCTGCCCAGCAAGGAGGCTAGCTGCAGTGACAGCGAAGTGGACTACGAGTACCTGGAGCCCTACCACATAGAACTGGAGAGCGACTTGGAGGGGGCTGGGAGTGCCGATGAAATAATCAGCATAGAACACCTGACCTCAAGGGCAACATCGCCCCTTAAGGAGGACTCAGTTGAATCTTTGAGCACAGCACCAGAGCCAGACGAAGATGCTAGTCTGGTTCAAGAACCTTCGCTTGCCTGCAAAGTTTGCCATAAAATGTACACCGATCGGATCAAGCTGGCCGCTCATCAGAAGGTTCACAACAAAGAGAAACCACACGAGTGCGAGTAAGTAGCAGCTCTGATGAACCCCCTAACCTTCGGAGTAACCTTTCTTTCCCTTAGGATCTGCCACAAGCGCTTCCGGCAAACGCCACAGCTGACGAGGCACATGAACACGCACACGAGGAACCGTCCTTACAAGTGCGATTACTGTGATTCTTGCTTCGCCGACCCCTCCACCCGCATCAAGCACCACAGGTAGTTCGAATAAGATTTCTAAGGAACACCAAAAACATAATAAAAATATATTTCAGAATCCACACAAACGAACGTCCGTATAAGTGCAAGCATTGTGGCAAGTCGTTTGCCTATTCCAATGTACTCCGGGTTCACATAAAGACGCATACGGGCGAGAGGCCGTTTAGCTGCCAACACTGCCAGCGAACCTTCTCCCAGCTGCACCACAAAAACGCCCACGAGAAGTCGCACAAACCAAAAGACCATGCACTAGCCAAGACTGGCTTGATAAAACAAATAAAATAATTTTTACAACACTTGTACAAAGTTGTTTAATGATAATCCAAAGGTCGTTAAATACTGCGATTGTCGGAAAAACCAAATTTGAACCAACAAGCAGTTTTTTCGCTTTTCCGCCTTATAGGTAGACCCACACGATTTTAATCGTAGAAACTTGGCAAGGGGTCTTCCGTATATTCTTTCACATGTTGCAACACAAATTTTTAGGTTTTTCATCAAATAATTTCCTTCAAGAATATTTAAATGGGAGTTATTATTGATATTAAGTATAGCTATTTCAAAAATATCCGATCTTCCTAAACTAGATTAGCTTCTAATTATTCATAAAAGATACTAAATACATAGATCAATATATACATATGATGACATTTTTTAAAAAAATTAATGGATTCTAAAAAATGTTCCTTCAATTTTAATAACAAAATGTTATTTTTAAGTCAAAAAACGATCTTAATTTGAAACTAGCTATTGAGGAACTCAGTTATCTCTTCCTTTACAAAGTCGTCCTCTGGATTCATTTCAACAGCTGATGCTGCTTTCCAGTTATTTTGCTTTTCTTGCGTTACTGTCTCTGCAGTGTTCTTTATCTCTACATCTGACGTCGACTTCCACTGACCACGGCGCTCATGCGTCACTCGATGTAAGCGCATTTTGTAGGCCTTTACAAAGCCCTTTCCACAAAGATCACAGCTGAAATAGGAGACAAAATTATTATACGAAATTAAATGAGAGAGGCAGAAAAACCTACACGTGCGGCTTCTCCCCCGTGTGGATCATCTTGTGAAACTTCAGGTTGTCCGAGTATGTGAAGGTTCTGGAGCAGACATCACACTCATAGGGCCGCTCCTTGGTGTGAATTCTACGGATGGCAGTAAGGAGAATATTCCAAAAGACACTTGGAAATCATTTTTTCTAAGACTTACCTGTGATGTTTCGTCTTTGTGGACCGATCGGCAAACGCAGCTGGGCAGTAATTGCACTTGTAAGGCCGGTTCCCTGTATGGGTGTTCATGTGCCTCACCAGCTGCTGATTCTGAACAAAGCCACGCCCGCAAATCCTGCAACGGAAGTCGTTATAAAGAGAATCATTTACTCCGAAGTGAGGATGTAACATACTCGCATTCATGGGGCTTTACACCCGAATGGAACTTCATGTGCTCGGTGAGACGGGCCTGGGTGGGATAGATATTTCCGCATACATCACAGATGTAAGTGCTGTGCTTGTCCCTTGGCTTTCGACCCAGCTTCCGGTTGACGGGGTCTCCATCGGCAGTGGAACGGTTTCCCAGAGCTTGCTTTTTGCCAGATCGTTGCCTGTTGACCGGCATTTTGGATTTGGGCTTCTCCTCGGCTAGCACACTTTCGTTTTCATCGGAGCTGAGAATATAATCTGTCATATCGTTGTCGGGCAATTGGTCCGTTCGGACTTCTCTGCTTGTTGAGCGCGTTCTCGACTCTTGATCCGTTGGCGTAGATGGCAATGGGGAGGTGTTATCGACGGGAATCAATTCCTCGAATTCCTCATACTCCGCATAGGCTTCGGTCTCCTCAACGCCAGTCTGTGCGCCATCAAAGACGACCTCCGCATGCTCCGCCTCACTGCTGTTATCGTATATGATGGTTTCTTCTCCTTCGGCTCCCTCCACGACGTATGTAATCATGTCTTGCGTTTCCTGTTGCTGCTGAGTCTCCTCTTCCGTCCGAAGTCCTTCCTCCTTTAAGTCGCCATCCAGCTGGCTCGTGTCCTCCTCCCAAACTTTGAACACGTTCTCAGCGGTGAAATCATCTGACAGATTCTGGTTATCTGCCTCGCCGCCCGGCACATTGGCGTTCCTGGCCTCCCGGGCAAGCATGTCCATGACGTGTTGGTGGGACCGCTGACAGGTGAGCCGGAACTTATAGGACAGGCGCAGGCAGCGCATACACTTGCTGCACATCTTGTCGGGGAAGTTGTCATCCTGGCTGACCTGTCGGGAGTTAATATTTTCTCAAATTAAGTGTTCTTTTGTGGCTAAATCAAACTTACTGGTACTCCAGCGCAGATGTGAAGCATTTGGTCCAGACGAGTGCTCGCCGTCTGGCTGAATATCTCGTGGAGCATCTCCTCGCCCTCGCCATTCAGGCATACGCGGCACACAATCCACTTCTCGTTGGACTCCGTTCTCATGGCTAATTCCGCAGTCGTGCTTTTGGTCGCGGTTTTGGAAAATGCACAAAAATTAAAACAGCTGAATGCAAGCGTCCGTGGCCATTCACAAGGAAACGCGTGTACGCCGAGTCCGTTAGGGGTGGAGAAACATTAATGTCTTAGAACAAAACACCGATATATCGCCGATGTTTTAAAAATACATAAAATTTTAAATAATATAATATGAAATAAAAAAATATATAAAATAATACAAAAAAAAAAAATATATATATATATATATATACAAATATCCTCAATTCCTATAGAATTATGCATGTAATATATTGAAGACCAACAAGCTTCGCTCTAGATTTTATATATATTTAATGTTAATTATATATTTTATATGTATGAAATCTTATATTAAAGTATCGCGCAATTGATAAAATTATAAATATTAAATGTTATATTTCCAAAGCCATGTAATAAGAGAAGTAACTTGAAAGAGTATTGTTTAAATCATTTATATTGATAAAATGTGAAGAACAATAATATAAAATATCTTTGATCAAAAAAATATAAATATTTTCAATTCATTTAAACCTAAAAACATACACATTTTATAATTGATTATTTTTAATTGATTTAAATCAACTTATTTATAACTTTTTTTATTCTTAAAGTCATACAACACAAAAACTATCGTCAATAATAAAAAAAATTTGTAACAATACATTTTCATAATTATACAGTTTTTTTGCCGTAGTTGCTTATTTTTGTTGGTTTTGTTAAAAAACATCGATAGTCGTCAAATGCATTTTTATCGATATCTCTCCACCTGAAATGTCTAATCGCCATTCGCGTTGCAACGCCACCAGCTTGGTTCCCGACTATATTGTATTTTTTTGGCGTCGTCTTCAGGAAAAGCGAGCGTGTTCTGTAAAATATAATACAGTAGATTCCAGGATCGATCCACGTTATATTTGCAACAATGAGAGACTCGGTCGCGCAAGCGACTACGGCTGTGGCACCTGCGACCACGCAGAAGTGGATTGTGTGCCGGGTGTGCCTGCAGCAGCCCAAGGAGCCCATGGCCAGCATTTTCAACGACGATACGGAAAAGGACATGACCCACATGATCCGCGAGTGCGGCGGAGTGCCCGTAAGTGTGTCTCATTTCAATCGAACTCATTTATAGTTGCTCCTATTCCCTTTACAGATCAAGCAGTTCGATCACTACCCGGACAAGATATGCGACAAGTGCTGCAAGATGCTCAAGATGTCGTTTAAGTTCCGGCAGACGTGCCAGCGGTCATACGGCCACCTACGGCAATTCGTGGCTCCCGTGGAAGTAGAGCATCGATCGCCGGCAAAGAAAGGGACAAAGCAGGAAACCGAGGAAATGAAGAATGAGCAGGAATTAGAGGACGAGGACCTAGATGGAAGCCAATATGCCGAGGATGAAACTGAGGAATTGGCGGAAGTTGAGGCCCACGACTACGCTGACGATCTCGAGGAGGGCATACTCGTGGAACTCGAGAAAGACCGCCTTGTGGCTGTTAAGAACGAAGAGGTGGAAGAGGAAGGCATCATCGAGGAGGTGTACGACGTGTACGAGACGTACGAAGGCGACATTATTACCGAGCAGGAAATGGCTGAACAATCGCTCTCTGGACTCTCAGCAGACATTGAATACCTGGATCAGATCGATCAGGATCAATTAACCGAGAGCGCTCACGAGGATGATCCTGACGAGGACGAATTCATACCAATAAGATCGGGCAGAGCCGCCGCCAATAAGCGCGGGGCCATCAAGCGACGGGGCAGCAACCGCAAGGTAGCTACATCGTCAACGAAAGCAGCTGCGGGAACATCCAAGGACGGTGTCCGGGAAGGCAATAAACTGAAGATCAAGCGGGAAAACATCGATGCGGCCACCACAAATATCCTTGTTAAAGAGGAGGGCATCTCAATTGGCGAAGTCCTTGCGCGAAAGCATGCCGGTGTGAAGACTAAGGGCGGCCACAAGATACTCGTTGGCGACAAGAAGGAGTTCAAGTACATCTGCGATGTTTGCGGCAATATGTATCCCTCTCAAAGTCGTCTAACCGAACACATCAAGGTTCACTCTGGCGTCAAGCCGCACGAGTGCGAGTAAGTGTTTGTTTTTTACTATTATGAAGAATATCTGTACTAATGTTCTTGCATTGCAGGATCTGTGGCCACTGCTTTGCCCAGGCTCAACAACTGGCCCGTCACATGAACACGCACACGGGAAATCGGCCGTACAAGTGCAGCTACTGCCCGGCAGCCTTTGCTGACTTGTCCACCCGCAATAAGCACCACAGGTCAGTGGGTTAACCTTGTTTTTACTTAACTTTATACTAATATTCATCTCTGGCAGGATTCACACCAACGAGCGTCCCTACGAGTGCGATGTGTGTCACAAGACGTTCACATATACAAACACGCTGAAGTTCCACAAGATGATTCACACGGGAGAGAAGCCACATGTGTAAGTTTGGAGGCTTTGGACATTTTCCCAATGTCAAATTCTTACCTTTAAATGTATTTTCACTGGTTCTTTAGGTGCGAGATCTGCGGCAAGGGCTTCCCCCAGGCGTACAAGCTGCGTAACCATCGTGTCATTCACGAGCGCCGCATTGGCTCCAACCGGGACAACGTCGAAGGACTGGTGACCTACGACACGGCCAACATTGTTGGCCTAGAGATGTAGATTCTTTTCTTAATATTAACAAACGCACGCGTGTAATTACAGATCTAATTGTATTGATGAAGTTTAAGCCTAGCCTAATTATGCGGAAATAAATTAAGAATAGCTGCGCAGATGGTCTTCGCGTCGGTCTCCTCAGGATATAGCTGCAGGACGGCGTGCACCTGGTGAGGTGGAAACAGACTGCCCAAGTGATATCGCAGTAGACGCCGCTGCTCCTCCCGCGGCAGTTGATGTGCACTGTGGAGTTCCTCGTTAATTCGCGAATCGGAGGCGGAAAGATGGACAAAGTTGTGAGCGGGCAGTGGCAGTGCCAATCCCTGGTCTGTGACCGGGGCTGATGGCGTGCGCGTCAGATACTGATGGTGATAGTTGGAGTTTGACTTGTTGGCCTGTTGATGCTGCAGCGGCACCTGCTGCTGCTGCTGCTGGAGAGGTGCACTGTATGTGGGCACTAACAGGCGGTATGCGGGCTGCGGTTGTTGGCGCTGCAGCTTCTTGTGGCGATTCGGCTGGCTGGAATCCGCCGAACCCTCGGACAAATCCATTTGGGCCGAAAAGCCCTGGCACACTTGCTCGATGGTATTCGATTTAGTGCGTCCCAGGGGCTCCCGGCTGATGAGCGAATTGATCTTGACGTTGTTGTTGTTGGCACCCGGACTGAGCATTTGCTGACCCCCATTGCTGTGCAGGGGTGCACTGTGGGAGGCCTGAAGCGGCAGCCGCTGGAGCAGCGGGCCCTGATTGTGATGCCGGAACTTGCACTTCTGCCCGTAGGTGCACTTCTTGCCGTAGGGACACAGCTGCTGGGCATCCACCATTTTCTGCTGCGTCTGCGAGCAGAGGAATAGGTCTAGGTTTGGGCCTGATCTGCCCAGCGGATCGTCGGGCGGCATGAAGATGTCGTTCACGAAGGAGTACATCAGCAGGCGCTCCTGCACCACGCGTCGGAACTCGTTGCTTTCCAGGATCAGATCCCTGTAGTTGTCATTGGACACCACAATGCCATCCGTTTCCACGGCCAGCTTCAGGATGAACCGGTCGTCGTAGCAGGATACGCGCTTGCCGTCCAGATGCCGCGATGGCGTGAACACCAGCACCCGCTCGTGCTCCAGCTCGTAGAGCAGCTCCTGGTCGGCGATATTGTTGTTGGCCAGCTCCTTGCGCCAGTTCGGCACGAAGGCGGTGATGTCGCGGTGACCCCTCTGCCGGAACCAGTCCACACAGATGCGGATGCCGCGGCAGGAGAAGACCAGGTTGTTGCCGTGCGACAGGGCCACGTTGCTGCCATCGATCACGATGTGTCGCAGGGCAGTGCTTATCGGCCCCACCGCAGTACTTGTATTGCTGACTGGGGGGCTACTATTGGACCCCGGATTACTGGGTCGGGGGGCGTCGGCCGTCAGCTTGATCAGCTCAGCCAGCAGCTCATTTTGCTTGGCCTCCGACCCCAGGCGGGTGAGCGCCGAGTGGATGGACTGCTCGCTGTAGCCCAGCTTCTTGGCGAACTCCAGATTCTGGCGCTCCGTCCGGTTGAGGCTGAGGCCGAGGCTTTCGTCGTCGTCGGAGCAGCTCTCCTGCTTTCTCACTGGCAACTTGTTGCTACCTTGCTGCTGTTGTTGCTGCTGCTGCTGCTGCTGTTGCTGTTGTTGCTGCTGCTGTAGCTGATGTTTTTGCTGCTCGTGCACTTCGCAATTCATTTTGATGCGCATTTAGTTGACCAGCTGGTGGCTCTCCTGTGGCTGCTTGCTTCTGCTGCTCGGCAACTCCGATTTGTTGTATTTTTAGCCGTCTCTGCAACAAGTTCCGTCTATTTACATTTACAGACTTCCGTGTTGTTGTTTTTGTTGCAGGTAGCTAGAGTGTAGTGTGACCGCTGGGCGCGCAACAGAAAATACCGCATCCCAGTTGTACCCAATGCGTAAAAAATTAAAGCTTTCGCGACAAAATATTAAAAAAGAGACATTTTTGGAAAATTTAAATATTTAAGAAGTTCGATTAAAATTATTATATTTAAAGCGTTTTTTGGGACCAGAAATTATAATAATTTATTGAATATATTTAAAATTCTATAATTATACACAACGCAATAAAACTACTGAAAAATGAAATGAACATTTTAAAATAATTTTGGAATTTTTTGTGTAAGTGTTTTTACTTCGCTTTCACTAAAAAAAGAAGACCAAAACCAAATACTTAAGAACCATAAACTATTTTTTTTTTGCACAGAAGTTCACTATTTATAAATATAAAGAAAATTGAAAAATATTTTTGCAATGTACTTACCTAAAATTAAGTTAAATTAGGTCATAATTTTCTTGTTAACCCAATTTTATTTATCCCTTTAAAATGTGTTAATCTTGCCGAACCATTAAAAGAAACTCATTAATTTTTGAATACATTTCATTATTTATTCATATTTTAATTTTACTATATATTTGACATTGTGAAACAAAACCTCAGTTCGAAGTCAATAACATGCATAAACATCTCATTATTGTATTGATTTACATAAAGTATATATATCGAATATAGTTTTATAACAATTTTCACACTACTATCAACATTTATAGATCTCACTTAGTTAAATATTAGTTAGTTTTAGTTAAAATAAAGTACACGCTTTTCGCATTGAATTCTTTGTTTCATTGTTGTACGTTTGGTCCCTCTTTTCATGACAAAAAAGAGTGCACTGCCTTCGAATTAGCTGCAAATTCAGTAGAGTTTACTAGGTATAAGTGGTCACATCTATCTGGGTTACATAGATATCTATATGCTACGCTTGAAGTGCAATTGATTAAATGCATATACAATACACAATTCGTCCGTTCTCCCTTCCAGCGACATAAAGTAATCCCATTAATTTTGTCCTGTCCCGGAGCCATTCTCTTCATCTTTGGCCAAGTCATGTGGCAATTAGTGAGACACCCGTCCATACTAAAAAAAATAAAAAACTATAAAAGTGGACGTAAAGTTTACTACGTGTGTCATGAGAGTTCAGCTTCAAAAGCTTCGAGTCATCCTTTTCGCACGCAGCTTCAGGGAGTTTCCCTCAAAGGATAATCTTGCATTTCGAGAGGGAAGTCCTCTGGCCCAAAACATACAGATTTTCCTGACTCAGGACAAGTGCTAAAATTTGTGCTCTCGCGTTCTTTCAATTTTTCCTTTTTCTTGGCATTATGGCCGTCGTTAAATTTATTGTTGCTTTGCGTTTTTATGATAGGATTTTTCTTGCTTAACGGATAATTAGTAAAGTTTTCCATGGCTATTGTTGACGATGCACTATTAAAATCCGTTTCGGTGGTTGAGTGTCAAGTTAACTTTTGTGTCTGGTTGGTGGTCAAAGTTGTTAGCATATTTTTCAGAGTTTTAAGGTTTAAATGAATGCTTGTAAATGTTTTTTAATACAATATAACATTTTACAACTGGAATTGCAGGATGAGATCTCTACTACAGTTAATAGCTTAACAAAATTGAAATGAATATAATATATACCAACTGGCAAAGAAAATATTAACTTAAAGCTCTAAAGCTTTCAGGATAATGAAATATGAGCATAAATATATCGGGAAATCAATGGAAAAAGCCTGCATATAATCTCTAGCCAAACAAAGAGCTTACATCTCAGCTCGCATATGATTTATTTCATTCGCTGAACTCACTACTCACAGACAGTATTTTAACTGAAGCATAAATCCTGCGTAAACAAAATCCTCTAAGAGTTAATTTTCCATGTCAATAGACCCATTTACTCATAAGTAATTCGTCTGGCTTTTCGTAAGGGCCCCCTTAGCCGGAGAATCTAATGGTCTCCACGTGGTTGGTTGCCTGGCAATTGATGTGGCCTCATCATCGTGGCCTGCCAATTTGTCAAACGATAATTTCTGGTCCAACGAACTTTGTCATTTATCAGTTGTTTAATTTTTAAAAGCATTTCCAGGGTATAAAACCCACACCATCCCGAAAAATCGAGTTATTTGTTTGCTCTTAGGCCTCTTGATGGGCCTAAAAAAAGAATGCAGAAAAAACAACAACCAAACAACCAAAAAAGCCGATGACGGAGGTTGTCTAAGCTGATTAACATTGAGTTCTCGACACATTCGCAAAAGGCGGATGTGTGTGTTTGTTTTTGGTGTCGGGTGAGTCGATGTGAGCCGGAATACGTTTATATATTGATAGGATATTTTAGGGCCATCCGGCCGAAGAGAAGAGCTTTAATATATGCGCTCACAGCTACTATCCCTCTTGGCCGAAAAGGACCTCTAAATGTGGTCCATTTTGGTCTAATTTAATGCGAACTCTTTCTGGCCTTTATCTCTCCGGTTCCGAATCGCTTTGCTGCCATGGAATCGCTGTGCGATTGCTTCTTTTATTGTTCCTTTACGCTTTGTCCGCGTGCACTGCACCGAGTTTCCGTTACTGTTTTATTATTACAGCCTCGAGCCATGTTCTTGAACCCACAACGAAAAATAAAAATGAGAGGGAGCCGAACAGACAAAAGGACCAAAAAAAAGGAGAAAGGATATAAGAAAAGTCACTCTCTGGCTGGGTACGTCTCTTGTTTTCCCTGTCCATCCGTTGGTTAAATGCTCCCGCACTGTCAATATTCCAAATTGGCATATATGTATGTACACTTAGAGAAATATGTCTGTTTAAAATTTAAAATGTAAACTTTAAATTCATTTTTCTGAAAATGGTTTTGAACTTTTAAATAGTAACGTAAGTTATATAGAAATATATATATTGCCTATCAGTTATTGCCTGACTTGCAACGGCTTGTATATCACCAAAATTATTATTAAATAAATCAAATAAAAATTACTACTGTGTTACTATTTTACTGTTTCTGTGAAATGGTTAATGTAATTTAGGAAATCTTTAAAGCATGTAGAAAGATAAATTAAATTTAAATTTTAATTTGTTGAAACTGAAAAAGTAAGCTTTGAAAATTCAAAGAACCTACGTTTCTTGAAAATGATTAGAATAAGTAAGCTTTGAAAATTCAGAGAACCTAAATTTCTCTTGAATATCATAATAATTATGAAAAGGTTTTATTTTAATTTCAGCTGCCAAAGAAACGCACTTATAAAACACTATATTATCCAATAGTAGTGCGTATATTTTGTCCAATTGTTTAAATATTATTCAACCTCTTTCATCAATATTTACTTAAGATTTTTTCGGATGTACATATGCACGTAGCTTGCGGTATTGGGAGGCAACAATATCGACACAGCGCACTTGCAAAAGAATCGCTTATATTTCTTTCGTTGCCATTATTCCGTGGCGTGAGGTTTTGGTTGAACGTTTTTTGTTACTTTTGTTGTTACTTTTTGTGTTGTATTATTTTTCCTCGCTGGCTTTGACAAACAAAAGGTTGCACTGCATGGTGGAACTCGACTGAATTGCATTTTAAATTGAAATGCCTTGGTGTGGCATAAACTCGGGAATTTATGTACGAAGGTCCCAAGAACTTATTTCCTCTGACTCGCTGGCTAGCCAGATAGTGAATAGAATTTAAGCTCATGCTATTTGCGTTTAAAGCCAATCCTTGGCAGACTATTTCAGATAACGAGCAGCTAAAAATTACAAAATGGCGCACGCCTAATTGGCTGGTCAAATGTCAAGTGGCGCGAGGCACGAGGCACGGGGCACGAGGCGCCCACTGTGCACAGCGGCCCGGCGATAAAGCCATGCTTCCGCTGTCACTTGAGAAACTGCTGCTGCAGCTGTGGGTGAACCAACAGAAATGGAGAATCGTTTAAACAGCACCAATTCCTCTGCCTTCCGATTTGTGTACGTGCCATTGTGTGCGTGCATGGGATGTGTATGTGGGGTGTGTGGGGCGGATGCAGCCACTCCGGGCTATTTTTGTTGGCCAACTAAATCGTCAACGTCAACATTGTCGCAGACCGTGTTGACATTTAGCCTTGCACAGTGCCACCGCTGCAGAAAGGAAACAAAGAACGCGGAATTACGGAAACGGAATAAAAGAACGGGTACGTCCGGAAGCCCCTTAGGCGTTGATGTAATACTCCCGCTTCTTCTGGCATTTCTCATACGCAATGTAGCACAGGGCGATGGTAATAAGCACCAGTATGGTGATCCCCATGATGATGCTGACCAGGATAATCTCATCGTTGATGCTCTTGTACGAGTGACCTGCAAGGAGCGGCAGAAAAACAAGCAAAAACAAGATTTAGAGGCCGACGTGACAAATTACAGGCAATTATTCTTGCCAGGTGGGAAATGGGAAGTGTGTGTGTTCTGAGTGGGTTGCATGGCAAAGTTTTCGCTTGCGGGCTCCCTGCTGTTGCCAATCAACATTTCGGTTTTTCCAGGACTCCATGCATATTCAAACAATACAAAAGGCATAAAAAAAAAAAAATAAAAAGTAAACCAAAATGAAGCTGGACCATGACAAATGCATTGTTGTAAAAGTAAACGATGGCCATATGCCAGAAGCAATCTGGATGGAAACCCACGCTACGCAGCGGGCGAGAAAAAGACATAAAAGACATACGCAATAAACAAAAATAAAATGAAAATTGGATTTGCAATTTGCTTTTGTACAACAGCAGCTGTTTCAATATTTTATGATGCCTCTACAAATATCTGGATTATTAATGCAATTATCACCGAAATGAAATTTATGCAGAGGACATATTATGCACACATATAAACATATATGGAGAGTAAATTGGGTTTATGGTGTTTACATTTAAATAATCCATAGGTTGAGCCATTTGTCAACATGTCAGGCCAAGTAAAAAGATAATAATATACATCTATTGAACGTAAAAAACTTAATAAATAATCTTTTTTTTCATGAATGTATTCTTTTTTGAGGCATAGTTTCCAATTAAATAATCTATGGCAGAGACGGGCACGAGACCTAACGGTTTGAGTAGCAGCTCGGCCAGAAAAAAAAAAAACAACAACAAGCCGCGCAGTTCCCTTTAAAATTGTTCTTGTTTTTGGTACGATGTGCGAGTTCGGTCGCTTGGGTTGTGTTGTTGCAAACTCAAGACCGCGGCGTTGTGCTTGCTACCTGCGCCAAAAATCAGTGTCGTTGTTTTTGTAAAACTTCACGGTTCGCTGATCGCGAGCACCGAACATCTGGCTGGCGCCTCCGAAAAAAGATAACGGTTTGAGCAGTGTGAGCAAATTGAGCCACGGCGTGCCCACCTCTGATCTATGGGGTCAAAATGACAAGGGGTAATAAGTAAATAATAAAAGCATTAACCTATGTATGTATTGAATTTATAATAAATTGTGGCTGATTTTGGTTTATTTTGAAGTTTAGTCAACAACATTCAAGAACCAACTTTTATTTGATTTATCAAGCATAATCATAAATTTGTCTTTAAAAATTAATTAATTTATTAAATATTTTGGGCGAAATAAGTTCTTTATTTCAATATATTCATTTATTATTTATTTAGTCAGAACAAGGATTCAATATAAATTAAAGTACACAATATTATTAACGAATTTGCAACTTATAAAGAAAATGACCCATTAGGTTTCAGAGACTAAACCAAACAATATTTTAAATAAAATTCCACTGAAATTTAATTTTATAATGTATTTAAACACATAAAGGATAATGACATGCATCTCCCTAAATGTTGGGTCATGTTAAATGAACTCTAATTATGTATGAATACGCTTTGCACTAATTTAAAACATTTGTACAAATCGTGGTCGGCAGAAATTCAATTTGGCGTAACCAAATCCATTTCCACTCTCCCGACTTCTAGCTAATAGGCTCTCATTGTTCGAGCCCATTTGGGCCAGATGTTTGCTGTATGGGTAATTTAACACATAATCGATGGAGCATTCCCTCGACATTCAGCGCCCGACACACATCAAACGAATTAAAATCTTGTTTACAGGCAGCCAAAGCGACGCCGCCGCCGCAGATTTGTTAATTAGAAGGCTCGCATTACAAGGGCTCAAAGCCAAATGGCCCATGGCCCCAAGTGATGTTTCCCCATAAATCTGCCTTTCTATATCATATATATGTACATATATTGTAGTAGTAAATTATCTTTGTGTTTGTGCCGTTAATGTGTTTGATTGCCGGCTTCGAGGCGTTGAGTGCTCTTCATGGTTCATGGTCACTGGGCCCAGATAAATAGGCAATCATTTCGATTGGCTTTCACCTGCTGTGCAGGCCATTAAACTCGAATCGAATGCAGGAAACGGAGTGCAAAATACATTCTTCAAATTTACACTTTTAGACTATAATATAAATGCATATATTAATGTAGATAGCTATTTATTTACATAAAATAAATTGAATATAATAATATTTCTATATTCATTCTGTTTTTACAAGCAAATTAATGAGAATTATAGGGAACTTTCTGAAACGTAACAACAACGTAACAAGCTTTCCAACTTTGAAAAATGGAATATAGCTTTGCCATATTTTTCCTATACAAAAACAAAAAAATGGTATAGAAAAGTAAAATAACTATAACAGGAAAAGCAAAGTTTGTATACACTTTCCTTTCACCTTTCACCTGGTGGGTTTTCTTCTTATTTTCCTAATCCTTTATGATTATTTTTTATTTTTTAAGTATATGACAACATCAACAAAATCTTTATGAATAAAGCTAGATCCATTCAATTGTTGATGCTTAATTATTATAAATATGGTACTTTAGTAGTCAAAAAATGGCTAATATCCTTGTTAAGAGTATAAAACGGACAACTTTCTGGGAGTGAACGAAGTTTAATTACTTTAAGTACAAACTTTAAGCATTTCTTAAGTGTGAAAGAGAAATCAAAGGGAATAGGATATGCCATCATAGAGCTTTGAACAGAATTACCATTAGCATGGAAGAGTATTTGTTGGAAAGTTTTCAATGATATTCAAGTGCGGTCAAAGTTTCGTAGCTCGAGCTTCTTGGGAAACTGTTTGCCTTTTTCTTTATATATATATTTATATATAATGTAAATCATACATTTTGGTTCATGATCACAAATTGCTTAAAACATCAAAAGCGCAATAAAACTTTGCCCTTACTTGTGGGCGAATGGCCGAGCGGAAGTGAAATTTCTGGTTGGAAAGGCGGCGCATGAAATAATAATTTATAGAGATGCCTATCCCAGGATGCCTGATAAAGTTCAGGCTGTCAAAACGTAAATTATGAAAGCGTGAAATATGCAAAACGAATGCAAGAAACGAACGCCTGTGTCACAAATTGAAATCCGAAATGGAAACTGTCGGAGCCCATGGGCATAGACCGAGCTAAACTGAGCGTAAATTATTAAGGTTCACGAGCGGATGGGCACAACCATTTTCGGGATGCCAGCCAAGGCCACATGTCCCGCTCGCAGATATGTACATATTAAATTTCATTTATTGTTTTCTTCTCTACCGAAAATACAGTCAATAAAGTCATTTGACAGATTATGTGAATAGCCGAATAGCCGAACCCGAAAAGAACACCAAGGATGGAACAATGGTCCCACACTCAGGCATCGTTATGTAATATCCGCTGCCAAAAGTGTGCTTTGTCCTGTGTCTGACATCTTTCGAAATGTTTTGTGGCCACAAGGATTTGGCCAACATTGAGGAATTTAATTTGAGCCAGATTGGAGCAGGACTCCTCGCTTTCTCCAGCCAGAATGTTTATTCTTCTTTTACTTTTACGGTACACAAAGAAAAAGGACCAAAAAATTGGTCAATAAATCTAAATCTTATGTGTGTGAAGGTGTCCTTTAGATGTGCTAGATACATAAATATGCGCGTGTTAAACAAGCGGAAAGATATAATAAAATAAAGAGAAATAAATTAAACTAACAATAAATAAACAATGAGCTCAAATTTTGTCACGTTTCTCTGAGTGCGGTTTTCTTAAATTTAAATTTGACCTCTCATGATTGTGGGTCCTGATGGCACAGGAAATTATCAATTAAGCGACATCAAAGACCGACATTAGATTAAAATCTGGCATGGATACCAGGATATGTGTTTCTTGAACTTAGTGCTTGCTGCCCCTAAACTCAAAATGACATTTATTTTTTTTTATTTATGTCGAATTTTAGCCATTCCATTCAATTTTAACACGGAGACTTGAGCCAAATCTTCCAGTGAACACAATATGGGAGACCCTAAACCGTTGGTTACGAAACCCTTGGAAGTAGGCATCAGATCCCTATTAAAAATTAATCTTACCGTAGGCGTAGGAGGTTTGCCGCCAAGGACTGTTGCAAGTACCACTGGAAGGGAAAGCTGACCGTTATTATACCGATCATAGCATCTCCGATCCTTATTTTCGGTTTCCAGCAGAACAAAAAGGTAAGTACAGGACACTTGAGTTGCCACAGCAAGAGCTACTATAGCTGTGAAACTATATGTTATGCTGCTTAGGAGCTCAAATGCTTGTACCTAATCGCCATCATGGCCCTGCTGTGGATCACCGAGGCCCTTCCCATATACATAACCGCATTGCTGCCGATTGCATACCTTCCCGTGTTCGGCCTTCTGGTATGTGTGTTGCAACATTTTAATTTCATTTAAATGAACTTCAATGGTTGTCATTATATATAATTATTTTCAGTCTGCAGATGTGGTGTGTGCCAAGTACTTCTCTGACACAGTCGTCATGTTCCTGGGCGGTCTGATTGTAGCCCTGGCTATAGAGTACAGTAATCTCCATAATCGAGTCGCCCTGCGAGTTATACGCATTGTCGGGGGAAGTCCGAGGCGGTGAGTACTATCTAGGAGTATGTCAAAAATTCCTTTAGACTTCTTCTTTAGTTTCTATAATCCTGATACATTTCAGCTTGCTGGCGGGAATTTTGTTAGTTACTGTTTTCGCAGGCCTGTGGATCTCGAACTCGGCTGGAACCGCTATGATGTGTCCCATAGTTAAGGCAGTAATTAATGAAATGGACGTTGTAAGTTCATCAACCTCGAATATTTATAGTCTACTCAAGATTTTTTCCTTGCAGAATAATGTTTTTCCGGTTTATATGACACAAGAAGAAGAGCCCATGCCTGAAGGCGAGTGAGTAAGAAGAATTACAAGGCGGTTAACGAGTTAAATTGCTTTTAATCTTCTGTAGCCCTCCACATCTAACCAAGTTGGCGATGGTCTTTTATATTGGTGTAGCCTATTGCTCGGCTATTGGGGGTGTTGGAACTCTGATTGGCACTGGCACGAATTTGGTTTTTAGGGGCATTTACAATCAGTAAGAAAATAGTTTAAAAAAATACTTTACGTAGAAGAAAAACATAAATTTTTCAATACATTTCTGCAGTAGAACTTGTACTCAAAATTGTATAAATAATTCAGTCATGTTTCTATAGGCGATTTCCCAATGCCGACGTCGAGATCACGTTTACCAACTTCATGCTGTACACGCTACCCTTTGTGTGCGTTCTAAATGCTGTGTGCGTCTACTTCAGCTTTCTGATCACCCATATGGGTCTGTTTAGACCCAATAGCAAAACGGGACAGGCCGTTAAGAAGGCCAATGAGAACAGAAAGTTGGTGGAAGAGGTCATGCGCCAGCGTCATCATGATTTGGGTCCCATGACCTGTCACGAGATCCAAGTGACCATTATATTCCTTTTGATGATCATTCTACTTTTTACCCGCAGACCCGGGTTCGTTCCCGGTTGGGATACGCTGGTGAACGCAAAGTGAGTTTTAAATGAATTTGGGAATATTGCATAGATATTTCGAACAAATAATATTTTGATATGGCATCAATAGTATGAGATTTTTTCTCTTGAAAAATGAACTTCATTATCATCGTATTCGAGTTTTTGACATCCTGTTGAGATGGAGAATAAATTTGACGATTCGTTATTAAATTAAGTTCAGTTTGATCTTCATTGAGTAGAAGACTCTTAACTATATTGATGACTTGTGTCGAAGGACCTTCGTTGTTAAAACTCTCAAATTAAACTGTAAAGTTCAATCATTGGAATCTCAAACTTAACTGCTCTCGATTGTTATTTGCCTTCGTTTTCTCGCATCATCGCTTTTACTCGTCGGTTCGTTCTCATTCTCTCGTTGTAAATGTTCGTTCTTTTGAATTTAACTCTGTTGTATAAGGATAACTCGTCGCTTTAACTCGTTGCTTTTCGCGTCGTATGCCTGTCGATAGCTCGTTGTTATTTGATGTATTTTTTAATAGGCCTATAGTCTGAAGCAAAACAACTTACATGAATAAATAAATAATTCGATGTGACTTACTTTAGGCCCGTGGCAGGCTCCGCAGCAGTAATATGCATTCTTCTGATACTCTTTGCCTTACCAACTCAGTATGTATTTTTTAAGTACTGCTGTGGCAAAGGTAAGTGCTTCAGATCCTTAAGCAAGTCTGCAGTTTTCAAGCCTTTGAATTACAGCGCCGTTTCCAGGCCAGCGGCTCGATTCACTGCTATCTTGGCGATTCGTGCACAATAATATACCCTGGGGCCTGGTCTTTCTCTTAGGTATGTGTTTAGTCACTATAAGCCACCTCGAGCGGGCTTGTATTTTCTCATTTTTTCAGGCGGAGGATTCGCCTTATCTGAGGCAAGCAAGGTTTGCGGGGTGACCAAAATGGTAGCCGACTCACTAAAAGTTTTTGGCTCTTTGCCAGCGTTTGCGGTACAGATGATCATGGTTGCGTTAGCCATGCTGTTCTCCGTTGTCAACTCGAACGTGGTCGTTGCTAACATTTTGGTACCGATATTATGTGAAATGGTGAGATATATATGAGATTTAAATTAATCTAATTACTATTTTCTAACAATTTTCAAACTTCCTACGATGATCCCACAGGCTATCGTCGTAAAAGTCCATCCCCTAGCTCTCACTCTCCCCTGTACTGTGGCCATCAGTATGTGTTACTTTCTGCCCGTTAGCACACCCCCCAATGCAATAATTTGCCAATATGCAAATATCAAAACCAAATATCTGGTAAGTGAGGCGTTTCGGGATACTTTATCGACTCGAATTAAGTGGAATGTCTCTTCTAGGCCATGTCTGGTATAGTGCCAACCATTATTGGATATATTGTGATCATAATTAATGCAAATACATATGGAAAGCTTGTCTTCAAGGGTCTCTCGGAATATCCTGCATGGGCTGAGAGTTCATCTAACGGCACCCGTCAGATATAGTGGGTGTAACATAAATCTATTTGTATGAGTTCTTAAAATAAAATGTGGTTTTAGTATATAACAATAGATGTCGAGCTGAGAATTATGGAGGTGCCCTACAAATTATTAGTCCGGCTGACTAGAGGAGTAACGTGACCACCAAATCTTACAGATTAATTTTTTTTATAGAACCCGAAATTATCAAGAAATACGGGGATCGTGCATTTTATAGGGCATATTCTTAGACCTATACTACATGGAGTACAATCAATATATATATATGTATATATATATTTTAAAACTAAAGGACAAAAGGTGATCAAATCAATTCAAACTTTTTGCTTTACTGTATCGTAGATTTTGCCAAATATTGTTTCTTCGATCCGCTTTTATAGTATCAATGCTTATAAGTGAGCTATGCATTAATAGGCTTATTAGGTTTATGTATTCACAAACTCACATCAAATACTCATAGAAGTCGCACAAAATGGACGAGTAAGATTAAAAAAATAGTAATATATAATATTTATATATTGAAACTCTTTATGTAGCAATGTAGATGAAAAAATTAGTAGTGGACAGGCGATGAAGCGCTGTTGCGGCTTCCATTGGAGGGGTAAGGCGACCGTTCTAATACCTCTTATTTTTCTGCCATTACTGGTATATGGCTATGTGATCAACAAGCCGGTAAGAACTAATATTTGCTGAATTCAGCCCTACTTGGTGCACAACAACCTCACTTGCAGGCCTACAAATGCATGTTCCTGGTGATAGTTATGGCGATGTACTGGATTACCGAGGCAATGCCCCTTTATATTACGGCTATCCTACCGGTGGCTTTTCTGCCTTTATTTGGTATTTTGGTATGTACTTATATTAAAATGTTTATTTTTAGCGAGAATATTTTGCTAATAGTACAGAAATGCAGGAATATACATATCACAGAATCATTTTACCATTATATTTTATTTGCAAAGATTAATGCTGCAACTTCTTTCCCTATAACCATCGTTTATTTATATGATTTAAGTTTTCTAAAATTAATTATCTGTCAAGCCCTCAGAGACAGTCGCCGGCTTTTACTTTAGTGACACTGTGGTCATGTTTCTTGGCGGCCTGCTGATCGCTTTGGCCATTGAATACAGCAAACTTAATCAGAGAATAGCACTGGTGACTATTCTGATAGTGGGCTGCAGTCCAAGGCGGTAAGTCTATCTTTTACTAACTTTACAGCTTAGAGCTAAGATCCCGTCCTCAGTCTTCACTTTGGCTTGGTCATAGTGACTTGTTTCATATCCATGTGGATCTCGAATTCGGCAGCCACGGCCATGATGTGTCCTATAGTAAAAGCGGTGCTTCTCGAAATGGAAGCGGTGAGACAGTTTTATCGGATTCCACTGACTATAATGCTACTTTGATTACGTATATTTTCGTTCTTTCAGCAAAAAGTGTTTGCCATTTACAAGACCCAGGAAGAAGAGCCGATGGAGGAAGGCAGGTAGGTATGCGATTGGTCAAGATAGGAAATATAATATTTGTTACTTAATCCCAATTTTCGACAGTGTTCCACACCCCTCGTCAATCGCAATGGCCTTTTATTTTGGAATCGCATATGCCTCTTCGATCGGCGGCTGTGGGACCCTGATTGGCACTGGGACAAACCTCACCTTCAAGGGACTGTATGAGACGTAAGACGGGACTGCGATTGTCGAACGTTCTGCTAATTCTGCCCTTACAGGAGGTTTCCCAATTCTGTTGAGACAATTGGCTTTCCCATTTTCATGGCGTACTCCATGCCTTTTGTGGTCATCGTGCTTATCATTCTCACCTTCTTGTCGCTGCAATTCACCCATATGGGCCTGTTTCGGCCGAAGAGCAAGGTGGGAGCGGAAATCAAGAAGGGTACCGAGGGCAAGGATGTCGTCAAGGCTGTGATCAAGGAGCGCAAAAACGAACTGGGGCCCATGTCCTGCCACGAGATCCAGGTCGCCGTAGTCTTCATATTGATGATTTTCCTGCTATTCACGCGACAGCCAGGCTTTCTTCCGGGCTGGGGTAACTTTCTGAATGCGCAGTGAGTTTTTCCCAGCAATTTTGAACAAGAACAAGGGTCAAGTACTTTTCTGCATTCGTTTCTAGGAAAATTAAGAGTGGTCCGCCGGTGTTTTTATCAGTCCTCCTGCTCTTCGCCCTGCCTACCCACTACACCTTCTTCAAGTACTGCTGCGGCAAGGCACCCTTTCCCGGCCAGACATTGGATGCTTGTCTCTCTTGGGTCTATTGCCTAAGGAATACTCCATTCGGTCTATGCTTTTTATTGGGTAAGAGTTCTTAATCGTACAGAATCTTAAAGTGCCACCTATAGGGTCCCAGAGCTTATGGCACATTGACAATCCTGATAATATCGCGATCAATATCACATGGAAAATATCCTAGTGTGTTAATTTTAATTCTAATTATCAGCTATATTTAAAACATATTTATAAATGCATCTTTTACATCCTCTTTATGGACGAAAATTGTTCAGATAAAATAAGCAGAATATCGAATTGCTGCATTTATATCGACACTTGATTTACATATATTGAAATTTTGCCACACTTTCTTTGCCAGGCGGAGGATTTGCCTTGGCCGAGGGCAGTCGGGTAAGCGGAATGGCCAAAATGCTAGGAGAATCTCTGTCTTTCGCCTCCAAAATGCACGAAGTACTGGTAGTGGGAATGTGCATTATAATCGCCTTGTTCTGCACAGCCTTCGCTTCCAACGTGGCCATTTGCAATATTCTAATTCCGATCTTTTCCGAAATGGTAAGACTTTTATTTGTGGTGAAACCCGAGCTATTTTTTAATATTAATAATTTAATTTATGTATATATTTTTGTACCATCTATGAGCTTCTTTAAGTCAAACGAACGTTCGGTTAACTCTTTGATTTATGCTTTTAATCGCTTCTACATATGTACGTATTGCTTCTACATACTTACACAAAAATTAAACTGTTTGTTATAGAATTTTTTTGTTGGAATATTTCCCATTTTAATTTTTCAGGCCCTGGCCATCAAAGTGCACCCCTTGGCATTGACTTTCCCGGCAGCTTTGGCCTGCAGTTTGGCTTTCCATCTGCCAGTGAGCACTCCACCAAATGCAATCATTGCCGGCTATTCGGGACTCAAGACCAAGTATATGGCGGTAGCTGGAATTTTGCCAACCTTTTGGGCCTTCTGGTGTCTGCTATTCACTGGAACCGTCTGGACAAAGCTTATCTATCCGGGCACTAAGAAATTCCCCGATTGGGCCAAATGATCAATTAAATAAATAATTTAGATTATAATCCAGCAAAGTATAAATTTGAGAAAACTAACTTAATTGTATCACTTGTTTATTGTAGTGGCAAGCAAATAAAATGATTCATAAAAATATTCAGTAATATTCAGTAAGAACAGATACATATTCCACATTTGAAGCTATTTTAAGTGATTTGGAAAAAATAGCAAGTCGTTTCAAATAATTTAACCATCTTAATTCTTCCTAACAAAACTTTTTTTTTCGTTTTTGTCAGTAACAGGTTATAAAATAACGAGCTTTGAATTCTGTTTGATGACCAATAAATTCATAATTTGTAGCTATAATAAATAAAAGTAAGGAATTTATTCATTCAAAAGTACAAAAGCCTACTCGGCGAAATAGGGAGGAAATCTAGCCTGCGGGCGGGCTTTATTTATAAGGGCGTTCGAACTCACTTAACAGACATTTTGGGACAGAGGGAAACAAAAACTTTATGCAAACACAGCAAGAAGTCCTTCGCCCATTTGCTTCAGCCAGTCCTGCACCTGAGATCATTCACGGGAGTGAAAACCAAGCCATAGCGACTGAATAATAATGCTTTCCCAAGTGAATGATATGATGAGTGGCGCAGGACCCAGCCAGGAATCGCATACAAATCCCCAGCTGACATACGCATAAACAAATAATGTCGGAACACACGTGCACACTTACTCAAGGCAACTACCATGGGTACAAGAAACGCAGCGAAATAAATGTAATAAAAACCCAGACAGGCGGAGCTGAAATGCGCGGAACATACATACGTAATCAAGACACGAATAAAAACACGCTTTTCAACACTGATTACGGTGAGGCATGCGGCAGGACTTCATCAACATCCCGAACATTCAGCATCCAGTACCCAGCATCCCACACTCCCACCCACAGCAAGGACGGCAGGACGACGCCAGCCCTACGGGAGCGAGGGGCGATGGCAACCTAAGCCCGCCAAATGGGCGACAGAGCGGACAACGGCCCACCCGAGCAGCCACCCAACCCCCCCACAGCAAAAAATCTGGAAGGATGTGTACAGTGGTTAGGGATGAAATAACAATGAGGCTTGTCATTTATTCATGAACCAGTAATAATCTCAATAAATATCATTTTTATCATTTTGAGCTTAACACCGGTGCGAATGAATGTAATAATTTATTTATGAACAAATTTCAATAACACGATGTTGGAATTTCCGGTACTTAAATCTTGCTGTGTTGAAAAAACTATAATTTTGAGCAAATTGTAATATATAAGATAATATTTAAGACCCTAAGAAGTAAAAAACAATAAAAAATAAAATGGTATGTTTTCTGGACTAAGGTACTAATGGTTTGAAGACTATATACAAATTTATAAAAAGAAGTCAAGCAATTAATGTATTTTATTTGCTTTTGAAACACAAAAGTTAAAACTATATTAGTAAAAAACTTTAAAACTGTACTTAAAAAGTTTTTATTTGTAATAAATGTCTATCAAAAAATAAAACTTAATTTCAATAAAAAATTAAGCTATGAATTAAAAATGTAATAAACACTTTTTTAACAATAATTACGTAAAGTGACAGGTTATATTTAATTTAATAAATAATTTAATAAAATGTTAAGTAAAAAATAAGTTCATTTTATACACATGATACCCTCAGGCTCTATTAAATGACTAAATTTTTTCTAGATTTCCCCATCAGTGTCCGCATTATCTTTATGTACTCACTGCTGTAGTAATTGTTGTCCGAATAACCGTATTTGCCGGCTGTCCTGCCCCCGCCGGCCATCGTTATAGATTGCTTTGTTTCCCCGGCTTGTGTTGATACTTCCTGCTTGCCCCAAAGCGGATGTTGATGTTGCTGCTTCTGCTTCTGCTGCTGCTAGTTACTTGTTCGAGGCTCTTGCTGTCACTTCGGGCCCATAAAACACTCAAAGCCAAATGGTCTGCTGATCGGCTTTTGGTTGTGCTACAGTTCCTGCTGCTGCTTCTGCTGTTGCTGCTCCCGCTTCCGGAAAAAAAGCTAAGAGGGAAAAATGAAGGAGATGCAAATAAAATCAGAGTAAATCCAGACCAGCAAATTGTTAATGACTCTGTCAGAAGCATAATCAACTTGTGTATGAAGCAGAAATCAGAAATCACACACAGACAAGCTCAGACGAAACGCAAGCCCACAATCTACGGGAAGCGGAAATAAGCCATAAGACGTGTTCTGGTTTTCTATAATTACAAAAACAAGCATGAAATCTGTACGGTTTCAAAATAATCTCTTGCATGAATATAATAAAAAATAATAATAGATGTATACATACTAATTAAAATATCCATTTACATAATATAAAACGTTCTCTTGTGTACAAATTTGCGTATACGTAATATTTATAAACAATTCAATAACTTGACTTGGAGCTATAGAAACCAACATTTTTGTTTCAATTATTTTTCTTACTTAAATATTTATTTTTAATGAACCTCCTTTATACGTATTCATTTCTAAGAACACGCTAGCTTAGCTGCTAGTCACGTTACGTATTCGCAATGTCAGCTTGTTTTAATTACAGCCAACACCCAAACAGGAGGGCTGCCCGCGTCTGGTCGTGTAATTATGCATATAATTAATATGCATGTACTTATTTAATATTAACCAAATTGCTGCCACTTGGAGCATGTCACCTCAGGCAACAGCAGGAGCAGCCATCGAGTTTTACTCCCATGGCAACAATAAATTGAGTTCAATTTGTGTAATTAGTGTAAGGAGCTTTAGCAGCAAAAGGTGAATGGGCGGGCGTGTGTTGGTAAGGCATGTGGGATAGGACGGAGGCCTTCCAGGCCAATTTACACACATTTCTGCACATCACTGCACGAATTGTTTCCGAGCTCAGAGAAAGCAATTTGGAAATTGCATTGCCTCCTGCCGGGTGACAGGGGGTTACAGGTGGAGGCCGTGCGGTTTTGCCTGATGCATTTCTCTAGTTAGTCTGCTCCATTTAAGGCGCTTGGGGACCAGGTCAAGAGGGCGGTTTGGGCCAAATGAGCTTTGCTATTTGCCATGGCTAACGAGCACAGTGTAACTTGCCAACGATGGATTTTCTGTGAAAATCTGAGCTTAGCGTAAATTGGTTTTGCTTTGTTCCGGATGCAAAGTGTTTCGCTAACTTAATTAAAACTTAGGGAAAGCTGTTAAGACTAAGTGCGACTACGAAAAGTATTATCTGATAGTTAAGGTGTTGCTGGGGATAAGTTTTCGCGTAAAACAATTAACAAACAAAGTGGAAAACAAATTGTTGGTGGGATAAGAATGTCCGTTGAATTGTTAATTTAAATGCGTGCAATGCGTATTTAATTAATTAAATCAACTTTCATTTGCAAATAATCAAATGGGCAAATAGTAATTACGGAAACTGTAATAAAGCTTTTAATGAGTTCAGTTTTCGCCACTCAGACTTAAACGAGTAATGTCACCGTCGGTATTTGTCCTGCAATTACATTTAATTCCAACAACAGACAATTAAATGAGATAAGAGTGCTCCTCTGTTAATTCCACAAAATGTGAATTAATTTACTGAAACGCCATAAGCAGATACACACTGCCACTTCCGCAGCTAAGTTCTCGCATAAAGCATCATCAATCAGAACAAGTTTTTGTTGTCTTGCTAAATAGCTGGGAAAGTTAGGCCGGCTGGCAGTCATTCGAGTCCTTCGTTGGCTAATCTCTGTACCATATCGCATCACTCACTTAGAAACAATCCATTTGGAGGCGAGCCACTAGACTCCTGCCAATCGAGAGACAACAAACTTTTGTCTGTCTAACTTTTCTGTTGGCCAATTTCCCTGGTCTAATGCAATTTATCGACTCCCACGCCCAACAATATGTTGTAGCCGTGAAGTTATTCCAATTAAAATACTCATATTTTTGCATATTCCTTTCGGGGGCGTAAAATTCAGTTATAAGCAAAAGTTTTCAATGGTTCAGTTTTGAACATTTCATGCACGTCCCTGTGAGAAAACTCAATTACGCCAGGAAAGAGCAATTCCTCTTCTTGCGACCCAAAAAAGATGGATACACCATCAGCTTTCAAGAAAGGTGGCAAAACAAATAATAATAGGACTTTTTTCGCTCTGCTGTTTGTATTTCTCTACGTTATTACACTAAAAGAAAGCATTTTAGTGAATAAAAGAATCAACAGAATAATAATAATAGTAATAAAGTCTTCATTTCAAAATGTATTTGTTTATTTTTCGAGGGAGAAATGAAGATACATTTTATTTAGTAATTATAAAACTAAACCTCTTCCTTCTTAATTTCAACTAGACTTTTTCCTCGAGTGTAGCTGCAGCTGCTGGGACAGAAGCTAGAGCTAGGAGACCCGCAGCCTAAGTGACAACATATGCTGGACAGCAGATACACACGAGCGGGAAATGGAAAATAATAGGAGTTTGGGGAACTGAAGGAGCACGATGAGCAGGAGGATGGGGACGGAAGTGAAGAGGACCAGAGTGATAGCTTCCATTGCCAAGTCCCAATAGGTTCCGTTCCCGGTTCTGACCTCCTCTAAAGCCAAGTGATGACCGAAAATAGCACTAAAATTGTCGCCTCTGTTTTGTCAGCCTTTGTCTGTCTTTAGCTGGGTGTGTTTGTATATGTTTTGACGGTTATGTGTGTGCGTGAGGGCTGTGTGTTGTGTACGCCACATCCTGTTTCCTGGGCATGGCGTGTGCGCACGAGTGCCATTGTCTAAATTATTTGGATGGCGCACATTCTCCGTTGAATTTGCGTGCCCTGCACCGACCGAGTGCCTGTCGTCCATGGATCCTTCTTCTCGCCCGGCATTGTCAGAGGAGCTCCCTGGTGGCTCCTGATGGGGCACTCGGCGCCCAAAAAACAATACATCAATTTGAACGTACACAAGTATGTATGTATGTGTGTATGCACGTGACGCGGGCGTTTGTCGTGGCAAGTGATTCCTCATGATTGGCCTAATTGTCAGTCAGGTCAGAAACACTCACACCCCCACCCGATGCGAGTGGAAAACCAATTCCATCCTTTCAATTCCATCCTCCCAGCTCCTTCCTCCCAATTCTCCGAACTTTTAAAGTACTCACAGGCGCACATATTTGCGTTTTATGTGTGTTTACTGGGGGTGGACTTTCTTTTTGTTTTACAAAATACTGTCATATTAATATTGCAATAATTACTAATTACACATTGTAGCAATTTAATTTAAATTCATAAATTAATTTAAAGGTTGAGAGAATGATGCTGCAACTAAAAATATAATTATTTTTTTCCTAAATGTTTAAGTTTGGCGAACAGATAAATACGTTGCTACAAAATTGTTGTTTTCTAATGTGTCAAATTGACTCCCCGTCAAGTCCTTATCGGTTGGGTAAAGAGATTAGCTGCTTTGAGATAAACAATTAATGAAGAAAATACAGAAGAGATAAATTGCTTGAATAAATTACAGAAGGTTGAGAGTTTCGCTTTAACGACGAGTTTACCTGGTTTTTATCTGCTATGGTTAGATAGCTATCAGAGTCTTTAACAAAATGTTAAGAAACTGACCCTCAGTAATATATAGGCTCCAAATTATAGTTAAATATTTTGTGATAGCTACTAAGCAGAACATAAAATTTGATTATGTACCTAAAATCATAAAGCTGTGCATGACTTATTACCATAATCGTAAAAGTTCGGGGTAAATATAATAAAATGAAGACATATGTATTGCGACTACGGTCCACCCTAACACAGGACGTACAGTGTGTGTGATTTCATTTCCAGGTACTATATGTACAACAAGTTAATTGATGTGCTAATGGATGCTTTGTTTTTAAATGGGTTTTATTTTTACTGCGTCGACACCATTTTTATTGAATAAAAGGTTACTGTGACTCTCAAGTCAGCCTTAGAATACCCTTAAAGTTCGCTCACTTCTCAAGTTTGCCTAAGAATACCCTTGGTGTTCGCCCACTGAATTCAATATACTATGAGGTATCGCCGTTTCCAAGAGGTTTCTTGGCCTTTATTGAATTTTATTCCAACTTCAAAGGAATCGGATGCTGAAAGTTCTCCATTATTCCGCCCGAGTTTGACAAATAAACGGATATTACTCTTCGAATGAACAGTATTCCTGTGAACTTAAATTAGTTTCGCAAATAAATGGCAAGGCAGCGTTGATGACAACGTTCTTCGCATTCCACTTTTCTTATATTGGATTTTATTGATTTTCTGCTTTCTTTATTGGAATCTGCTCCAGGTAACAAATCTGTTTGCCCCCCCTTTTACTGCAAAGGCGCACACCTTTATTTACCTTTACCTTTTGCATTTGGCCACTTCAGTACTCAATATGTTGATCCACAGGGGATTTGGGAAGTTGGTCGAACAGACTCACCTGTAATTAGACTGGGGAAAACTTTCCGTGCAAGATGTTTTTATTAATTGCACATGTGTGGGCCACAAACGCCCATCAAAACGGCTTTAGCCGTAAGTCTTAGCTTCACTTTCTTGGCATCAGCTCTTTTTCGAATTGCAAGGACGTCTTCAGTGGCTTAGAAGGCTTATGCACGGGGCTTTCAGCACACAAATATAAAAATAGAAAGCGATTCTAGAGCATTAAGCACCGAGAAGCAATATATTAATGGAAATATGGTTGAAACTTCCTTGCACTAAATATACTGAAACGTGTTTCCACTTTAAATAGAAGCTGCTCGGCGGTTGAAAAATATGCTAATAAAAAATTTAACTAGAAACGTTTTATAACAGAGGATGAGAAGCTGTTTTATGGCAGCACAAAACTGCACTTTGCTTAAGTTTATATTTTTATGAGCGTGGCAAATGTAAAATATTGTTCTTTAATTCAAATCCAGCATGAGCATTTGGTTTTTATTACGCTTGCAAAGAGAATTCCGGGAAAAGGGAAATCTGATCTTTACCGTACACATCAAAATCCTCTTTGCAGTTAATTTAAAAAATAAATGCAGAATCAGTTATAAGCTTAAGCTCTCAGAATTATTGCATGACAATTTTCTGCCGCAATTTAACAGAAATTGCGTGTAAACTGGGGAGCACACAAGGTCTTCTTTGAGATCCAGTTTAGGGGGTACTCGGTTCCCATTCTGTCATCATTTGCCTAATTTAAATGAAGCTTTAGTAACGAGAAACCAAACAGAAGCAGAAAGTTTTTCTTTTACAAAAAAACCCACCAAGTAAAAATGAGAAATTTTTGAAAGAGTAATAAAAGACCATTTATAATGAGGCGAATAACAATTCCAAGAAGACACCCAAAGCACTTTCCAAAGTCCTTTTTCATAATAAAACCGTAAAATTCAATAGCTAAATCATAATATGCAAATGACGGCCTGTAAAAACAAGGCTTAAATACTTTAAATGGGTTTAAACTTAAAAGTCCAGGACTCGTGGTGGACCCATATCGGCCAAGTTGATGGATGGTGATTGGGATGTGAGGCGATACGGAGCGTGAACTTGACTCTGAACTGTGAAAAATGGAGTGCTGATGGAAGTGTGAAAATGCCAGCATGCAGTAAAACGGTGCCCATAAAACATCTCGTTTCGCTGCTCGTAAAATAAGGAAAGGAGTCTCCGATGCCACACCTGGAGAATAGCTGACATTCAGCCAAGAGATCCGGCGGAGCTCTTTAATTGATTTATATTGGGCATATTGCTGAGCGCTTACCATGAACCCTTGTTGTCTGCCAACTGCCATTAAATGGCTAATTAAGATTTCAGTCCTCTGGCAGTCGTCCAGCAGCTGGCCGCAAATCTCACGCCTTTCAAATCCTTTTTTTGAGCCCGGTTTTCCGACCCGTTGGGCTGCGATGTCCGGATGGAGGACGACACAAAAGCGCGCGAAATTACACAAACAAACAGGACGAAATCCCGCACTCACACACCCACACCCACACAGTCACGTAAATACGCAGTGAACGACTCCGATTGGTCCTAGAAAATATGGCGCCAAACGATTCGAGGATGTCGCCGCCGTTGGAGCCTCCGTTGGGTTCCCTTTGTGCCTTTAACACATCTGTTCCATCTGACAGCGTTTGTTCTACTGATGAATGAACCGAGCGCAGGATGCCAGGACAGTCGGCGAGGATGCGGAAAGTTCCCAGCATGGCATGGACCAGTAGCCGGAGAGCTTTTACTACGATAAGAGCTTTTACCCCGTAAACTCATCCTGCTCTAAGGACACAGTTCTTTTCGAAAAGTATGCTACCTTTACAAAATTTAATAAAAGTATTATTAAATACACTTTAAGTTATAAACAATTTACTGAAAAAGCGATTGAATTAATGAATATTTATTATTTGAAATTAATAATTGATCATTACGATTATGGCGCTATCATTAAAAGAAAGAAAGACTTTACTTATCTGAATAAATAAGGGCTATAGATAAGTAGTATGCTTTTTTTGTGATTCTTTGCTTTAACAATCTTATGCAGTGATACCCTAAGCCCTGACTCGCAAGTCAGCAACTGATGAATGTTGATCAATAAGTATGGAAATTATAGAATCCCCTAAAACTGACTTAATTGGAACCAACTGCCAGAATATATTCTTGATGCCCGATTTTTGCATAAATAAAAAACTAGTTAAATTATAAAAGTATTTGGTTTTAAAAACATATTTTACTTCACAATTTGTAAGAACATTGAACAATTGTTTGCGATTTGGTATACAGTTGAAGATGGATATGGCTTTGGACCCACACTTATACATTTCCTTCGATTTCGACAAACTACGCGGCGAGTGGTACTGTACCGTACTGTACTTCTGATTTATTTCCGAATTTGAGGGCTTAGCAAAAGTACAAAGCGATGGAAAAGTACAAGCAGCAGAGGCACAAATCTCCTAACAGACTCAGGTGGCGGTCAGCAGTTTGGCGTGGTAATCGATGTGCTCGGCAATGAATGTGGCGATGTAGAAGTAGCTGTGGTCATAGCCCGCGCGCTGCTTGTAGATGGTCTGGATGTGTTCGTTTCCGTCGGCGGCGGTCAGAAGGTTTTCCGGTAGCAGTTGCTTCGCCGCGAGGAAGTTATCCGACGCACCCTGGTCAATGAAAAGTTCCTGCGGCGTGCTCTCGTAGTGCGTCACCAGCAGAGTAGCGTCCCACTGGGCCCAGTCCTCGGGATTCGGTCCAATGTAGCCGGTGAGGGCCTTCTGTCCCCACGGGCATTCCGTGGGATTCGAAATAGGGGCAAACGCCGACACTGATTGGTACAAGCCGGGGTTCTTTAAGGCACAAATCAACGCTCCGTGGCCGCCCATGCTGTGGCCAAAGATACCTCGTCGTCCCGGAACCACGGGAAAATTGGCGTTCACCACATCTATCAGCTCCTGGGTAACATAGCTGTACATCTTGTAGTGCTTGGACCACGGCTCCTGCTTGGCATCCACATAGAATCCCGCCCCGCTGCCAAAATCGTAGGCATCATCCTGGCCATCAATGTTCACGCCACGCGGCGAGGTGTCCGGATTCACGACGATTAGGTTGTGCTGGGCGGCGTACTTCTGGAAGCCGCTCTTCTGGATAAAGTTCTCGTGGCTGCAGGTCAGTCCGCTGAGGAAAAAGAGCACCGGGCAGGGGCTCTTCTCTTCGAGAGCTGCCGGCGGCAGGAAGACGCCAAAGGTCATTTCGCAATCTAAGGTGCTGGAGCGGTGGCGATACACGCGCTGCTCGCCCTCGGAGCACTTGGAAGAGGAAACCAGTTCAAGAGCCATGTTCTGCTGTGAAAATAAAATTAAATAATTTTGACAAATCGAATAAATATGAAAAACTTTACGTGTGTTTCCAAAAATAAGCGATAGTCAAAAGTGTGACCGTATGCAGAGCGCCAAAGCAAAGTAAAAAGTTAAAAGCTATATGGTCTATTTTGGTATTTTTACTTATTTTAAAACAAAATAAAATTTAAAAAATCTGCTCCAAAAATGAATCATTTATTTTTTAAATTTGTGCTAAAGTACAAACATCTCGTAATTAATTTTATTCATGCAGTTTAATTGGATTCTCAAAACTAAGTTTACAAGCTACGTTAAATATTGGGAACTTCGATATCGAAAAAAATGCTATATTAATTATTGAACATTTTCCACTCTTAAACTAAAAAAAATAATTTAATACTATCAATTATAAGAAAACGTTTACAAAATACATCTACTTTATAAATGGTAAATTTTTAGTATATTTTTTTTAATTCGAAAGGTATTTTACTGTAGTTGGTATTTATCGTTATCGAAGTGGTCGAATAAGAAGAAGCGCTGCCAAAATATTTGCGAGATTGCAGCACATGAAGGTGTTTTAGTTAAAATAACAAAAAGTACAGATAATTATAAGTCGCACCATGTCGGAGGAAGCGCCCAGCACCTCGGCCTTCGGCTTCAAGAAGCGAAACATCAACAAAGGTGCTGCCATGCGCCGCAAAAAGGAAAGTAGCAGCAGCAATGAATCAGGTGAGCAATGTAGTTTACCGCCAAAAGTAAAGTAAACTAAATCGCAGACATTTACCAGCAAAGAGCAGTGATGAGGAGGCCCAGGGCAAAGCTACCGCAATGGCCCGGGCGGAGAATCGGAGAAAACGGACCAATCCCAACTTCCAGAGCACCAAGACATTGAGCAAAGCGAAGCGTCAGGCGGGAGCACCCGACGGAGACTCTTCGTCATCTGCCGCCGAGGACGACAAGCTTGGAGTGGCCTACAAGTCGAAGCGAGAGGCCCTGCCGAGTGGTCCGCAGGACCAGGGCGCCACGTCAATCAACGAAATGGACACAGAACTGGACCGCGATGCCCAGGCCATTCATGCGCGCGCCTTGAAAATTAACGAGGATTTGGAGGGAAAAGCGGATGACAAGATTTACCGCGGAATCAACAACTACGCGCAGTACTACAAGAAGCAGGACACGGCGGCGGGAAATGCCAGTTCTGGTATGGTGCGAAGCGGCCCGATTAGGGCACCAGCTCACCTCCGGGCCACTGTGCGGTGGGACTACCAGCCGGATATTTGCAAGGACTACAAGGAAACGGGCTACTGTGGCTTCGGCGACAGTTGCAAGTTCCTGCACGATCGCAGCGATTACAAGGCTGGCTGGCAGCTCGAGATGGATCACGAGAGTGAGCGGCGAGGGGATGCCGAGTCGGACGGCGACGATGGCAAGTACGAGATTCACTCTGACGAGGAATCGCTGCCTTTTAAGTGTCACATTTGCCGACAGAGTTTTGTCAATCCTGTGGTAACCAAGTGAGTGATAATAATTAGGATTTTAACTATATTATTCTCACAAATATCCCTTTTTGTTAACAGATGCAAGCACTATTTCTGTGAAAAGTGCGCCCTGGCCCAGTACAAAAAGTCGCAGCGCTGCATCATCTGTTCGCAGCAGACAAATGGCATCTTTAATCCCGCCAAGGAGCTGATAGCTCGTTTAAAAACCAATCCCATGCAGAATTCTGATAGCGAGGAGGAAGATGCGGCGGAAGGAAGCAAAGGGGGAGAGGAGGAGCCTGCTCAAGAGATTACCTCCGATGATAGCGATTAAATATATTTCAAAGCGAGCGGGTGCAGTTTCGTAGCCGCCAGCTTGTTTGCGGCCAACCACTGAGGTTCGCAGTAACATGCTGAATGCTACAAAGACAGATTTTTTAAGTTTTTGGGTAAGAATATTAAATATATTTCCTTGAATTACATTTATACAATTTTATGCGTATTAAGCAAGAGGGTTTCCTTATTCATTTTTTGTTTAGAATTGTTTAGGACATATATTTCGATATATGCAGTCATTAAAGACTTCAAAGGGCGTTGAAAATATCGGCTAAATGACTGAAAAGCTAGTGTGGCTACATCGAGAAGAATACATAGGCACAAACATATCCTTCGAATGGAATTTGTGCAAAAATGAAGTAAGCCTATGGCTAAATATTTGGGCGATGTATTTTATAATTTTTAGGGAATACCCTGAATATTTTTCGAGTGTAAAATACATGTAGAGTAACGCTAGATGGCGCCATAGACAGAGTTGCCACATTAAGAAAAATCTTTTACTTAACTTTAACAGTTTATACATGGGTTTTCGAACCTTTAAGCCTAAGCCTTTAAATATGTTGCCACCATAAGGAAAAGGATACCATATTATGTAGTCCCTTGGATGTACAAACAGAAACACCAGTCTGGTTTTAAACGCTGATTTACAGACCATTCTTGTTACTACAACTTGTTACTAAATAATTGCAATTCCTTGCAGTTATATCTTTTCTTTTCCTCTTTCTTGCAAAAACCTCAGCTGTGCTTGGATGCATGCAGTTTCACGCTTTTTTTAATTGCCATAAGTCCCAGAAATCCTTTTCTATCATTTCGATTTATGCACACTATATCACAAATTTTTCTTCAACACTTACTTTACTCTGTTTTATGGAAGATCAGTGCTTGCATAAGCAAAATAATGAAAGCTTTTGTAAGAGAGAGCAACATTCCGCCTTTTCACGAGTTAGAAGTACTTCTGATTACTGCGTTACGTTCTGTGTAAAATTCCAAATTATTGAACACACAACTCACCTGGGTCATGCTATGTCCAAAACTGAGAACTCCGGAGGCCCGCTTGATACCTAACATAGAAAATGCGAAGGAACTTCTACCACTCGCTTTTGGTAGACGTACCGAAGATATTCTCATGGCCAATGGCCACTCGAAATGTTAAGCTTGAGTTTTTGTGTAACCGAAAATAATCTCTGATTTTGATGGGCTTAAAATTTTAGTTTGAATGATTCACAGCCAACTGTGTCACATTCGACGAGGCCAACTAAGTGCAAAATAATCCAAAGGACACAACCCAAAGGTGGGTAGCGTCTCTGTCGAACAAGAACGGCGAAAGTAAAGCTCAATTTTATATCCATAATTCAATTGCCAGAACTTTCATTTCCGGTTTCGTGCGCACCAACACACACAGGCGCAGAGGAAATGGGGAACGGCAGAAAAGAGTAGGAAAAGAGAGGAAAAGGATATGGCTAGCAACAGCAAGCGTCATCATCTCCATGGGGGAATTCGTTTGACTTTGGCACGCTAAATTCAAAAATCTCCTGCCAAACTTCGATGCCGCATTGTTCGCCAGCACAAAGCCAAAATATTGGCCAATTGTAACGAATCGAAGCTAAGCCACAAATTCCAGCCTGCTCTCCTTCCGCCCTCAGATATGGGCATGCAAAATACGAGCATGAGGGCATAAGCGTCTAAAAACAAAGCAGTTTGCCGGGCTAAGCCGAAAAGTTGAAGCTTCCATCCATGATCCGGGCCACAAGTCGCCAGTAGATGCCGCAATGTCGAAGGGATTGTTGGCCAGGAATGAGTGGAGTCATGGTAAGCTAGGGACGACGACAAAAGATTCTAAGAATATTTACAAAATCAGGACAAACTTAACTATATTGTCTATCATATTTCATTTTATATATAGAAAATATATATAAAGTGGTCATAAACATAATCTACATTTATTTTTACACAATAATAAGTGTACTTCATGTTTATTACATCTTTATATATAATGTATATCTAGATGAATAAAATAACCAATATAGTTAAATTTGTTCATTTTTTGTAAATTAATTATCTAAGGTTTTTTAGAAACTACTATTTGCTTTGAAATCCTTAAAAGACTATATAAAAGTATGTAATAAAATATTATGTGTTGTAAATTAAGTAAAAATTGTATTTTATATTATTTTTTGTATTTTATTTTTTAAGGTATTATTTTAAATAAACTTCCTAAGGCTTTTTTGTAGCAGCACCATTTCTTACATATAAATTAAAAGTCTTGTAAAGGTTTTCTTATTAATTAGTTTATAAATAATATTAGATTAATATATTGCTAAAATAAATTTAGATTTTTACATTTAAACTTAATTTTAAACATTTAAAAAGGTGTAATTTCCGTCTGTATACGGCTTTTTAAAGACAATTAAACCGAGAAGTCTCAAAGACCTCGCAAAAATTGTTCAATAGCTGCTGCAAAACTAGCAAGTAATAATTATTATTATGTTTATAAATTTAATATATATGTTTATTATTATATTATTATATAGTATATATGTATGTAATACGTTTAAAATTATATGTATGATTTCCCTTTCCTTATAAGACTTACATAAGATTATTTAAAAAATATATATATAAATAAATAAACTTACAAAAAAGTAGCAAGTGCAATGACTACTGCAATTCTACTATGTAGACATTTATTACACCAAATGTGTAAGTAATTAAGTAATTCCTTGGCATCTCAAGTTTTTTTTTAGGAAAATCCATAGCTTTTCCTTTAAGATGTTTCAATAAATTCTAAGATCCATTTATTCTTGCATTACACATTGTACTTACTTTACCAAACTTAAACGCGCATTGAGCAAGTCACGTTCGCATTTCTCACATTTTATGTGCCACTCACTTATTGGCAATGCAATGGTTAATTGAATGACAAAGTCGTGCATGATGAAAGCAACTTAATTGAGGGGGAAGGAATATGAGTGCTGTGGCCAGGAGCGGCGAGGTCTTTCAATAAAACGGGCGCCAAATCAGTTTTAATTATTTCCATAAATGCGAAAGTGAGAGGCATACGTGAGCACTGAAATTTTATGTTTCTGTCAGTGGCTTTGATTGGCAGAGCGCGCAAAAATCCGGGTAAGGTTAAGCTTGCTGTTCGTAATGGGGCGGGCGGTTAATTTTTCCGCCTAATTAGGAAGTAGAAATTTGTGTGCTGGCAGTTGCTCACACGATTGCCCTTTGGCCTCAAAGTAATTAGGCGTTAAATGTGTTTGACGCCTTCGGTAAGCGAAAGCAATTTGTGATTCTGATTCTTTAAGATTCCGTTTTAGTTTTCAATAATTAATGGTTTGTGGAAAAGGAAAATTAAACGGTTTATTAAATGAGTAAGGATTTGTTTATAATATTATGTTATTATTATTATATAGTTATTATATATATCTATACGGAGGTAATAGTCTAAACCAGTGTTGCCCAAAGGCTTGACTCGCATGTCGACCTCTGTCGTCACACATACAGTAATCAAAAATGTAAACAATGCACAAGTGCAGTAAAATCTCTCGTTTTTTAAAGACTAATAGACACTTCTTAAATATAACAACATTTAAGCTATAAAATCCTTATATCTAGTCACATTGTAAGCTGTTAACGTAGTATTGCCTGGGCATCACTGATCTAAGCTTGCACTTAAGCACCTTAAACTAAATAAAAATAAGAATTAGGTTAAGCATAAATTATGAATTTTATAATATAAAACTGTTATTTTTCTAATCTGAATTATTTATTGTTTCCTCAGTGTATGTTTGTGTATGGGCCAGCTGTCTGCACGTTTTGCCTCGCTGCACGCTGTTTGTTTTCATTGGCTTTTATTTATTGGCTTGCCAATGCCATCGACTATTATCCCGCTGGCCTCGGAGAGAGAGTCCAGGAAAAACTGTCCTTCCCTTGAATTTTCTGCCTTGCTCAGCCGGCTCAACTTGTCGCTTATTGTGTCAATTATCATTAATTTCTAAATGCTCTCCTGTCCGCACCAAGGATGTAGCACCTTTTTGAATGATACAGCGCCACCCTGGGGCCCAGTCCAACATCCAGAACGTGTCCCCGGGCCATGCTGAAATGTCGCCCTTCGACCATATAAATGGTTATTGCCTGTGCGTTCTATCACCGGGACAACACCCTGGACCGTGTTAAAGTTTTCCAAACTTTGCCATCTGTATTTATGCTTTGGCTCCTGATAATTTATTGTCCACTGAATATTAAGTTGTGCTCGTTGACCAGGCGTTACTTTTACAGTTAACTGTTAACTTTAGTTTCAAAACGAGCAATTAAAGCCGCGTGGGCTATAGTTATGTAATTATTACGTAAATAAGCCCCCAACTGATGGCAATAAATAATGGCCAACAACAACAACAACAACGATATTATGCCACCGCAAAAACCCCAGGCTCATTAATCTTTCACTTAATAGTCCCGAATAATTATACACAACAATTGCATTGCCCCTGCCGACCAATTAAAACCCAATTTAAAGCGATAACAATTTATGAAAATCCGCAATTGAAAAGAAAGCCCGTTTTCTAAGCGGAAACAAAGCCCAGAGCGAGAATGTGTATGTGTATCACAAGTTATGGTCCGCAAATTTGTGTCCTTCTGATAAAAGTTCATGTCCCCAGCAGACACGAACGCAGCAGCTTTAATTTATAACAAACATTTCGCCGGTTTGAATTCGCAGGGAGTGGTGCTCCCGAAGATTCTTTGACACTTGCACTGCGCTGGCAAAGCTCCAAAAGGCTGGACGGCTATCCCGAACAGAAAAAGAAAGTTTTCTTCAAAACAAAAACCACTCGACATGTCCGGCCACAAGAATGCTTGTCACTGGTTAGCCGCAATGCAAATACATAGATAAAATGCAAAGTGGGAAAAACTGGCAAAATGCACCACCGAGGATGCTTGATAACCACAATAGCAGGGCTACAGCATGCAAACAAATCGCTGCTACTTTTACGCCATTTTCGAATTGATGTTGGTCGATTTCTTGGGCATCCCCCCGATAACCCCTGATCCCTGCCCCCTGGATGTGCCTCTTCGGTTTTCTGGTTTACGACTTTACGAGAGTTGGCCAGAAACTTTTCCCTGCACTTTATGATTTTTGCGCAAACTTTTGTCAGCTCGGCCTTCTGTTTGTTTGTCGCCCTTTTTCGTTCTTTATTGACGGGCGAGAACCAGATGCCTTATGTCTGCCGTTTCACCACCATATTGATGTTTATTACACTCGTAACGTACAAAAATATTCAAAAATGAAAATGAACAAAACAAAAATAATAATAAGGTAACAAAAGTTTCTGTCATTTCGTCTGACATTTTTCAATTGTGTGAAAAGTTGTTCCAATGCCCGAAAAGTGCGAGTAAAAATCAATATTTTCTTTATTGGCGCATAAAAATTGATCTTTATCGAATATATAAAATAAATTGGAATTTTTTTTTGTGGCCCAAAACAAGTTAGTATGCTGCGAGGGGAATATTTTAGAGGTGCAACGTGTGGGAATAAAATAACACATATTTTAAGAGATGTACTTGAAATATTTATTAAATATTCTTTATATTTCAGCGATTCGTATGGGAAGTTTATGTAAAGTTTTAAATTAGTATAATTTAGTTAAAAATCGAAGATGGATGGATAGTTTTACAGATTACAAGGACACAAAACACTTCTGGCATCTGCAAAAGGATTAAAACAAAGGGACATGTTTATCAATTGTTATTGTAAGTTAAAAATTTAAAAATACTAAACTTATTAAATAGTTAAAAGGTATTACTGTTGATTTCACAATATCTCTAAAAACTATGCCATATTATTTATGCATAATTAATTTCCTATATATAAGGTATGTTTTTTACCAGAAAATAAACTCACCTTGCGTCCTTAAAAGTCTAACTTAGTTTAAGTCAAATTTTTGGTTAAGTTCTGCTCATATTAGCCAATTAAGCCCACTCTCACCAGCAATTGTCCTAAAAGCAGAAACATTAAAAATCTAGACTCGAATGTAATGTCTGCACCTTGCCCGTGAATGTCCGGCACAAATGTTGTGAGCAGGACTATTCTGGTGTGAAATCGGAGCACTCAACGTATCCTGTGCACAGTTACGACTTCCGGCGAAACACACAAATGAGCTACAAAATACATTTCCACCCACAACAATAATAGGCTTCCTTGCCTGCAATGAGCAGGGACTGAAACACAACAATACAATGCTTGACTTGTCTCCATGTCCTTTTCAGTCTAAGCAAATGAGGCCATTTTGTTTGGATAAGCCTGCTAAAGCAAGGACGAAGAGGGGAAGGAAGCCATTGTCCAGTAAAAAGTTTCAATAAGGAAATATGGTTAAATAAAATAAATGAAAAGTGTCTAAAAATTTCACTTTAATAAGCTCAAGAATGGAAAGACAAAAAGTCGAAAGTTTTTAAGCCCGTGAGTTGTGTGTGAGTGTGCCTTTGTGCATTAGTGTGTGTGTGCCAAGGGTTTTTTGGTGTTGACAGTTTTGTGAGAGTTTGAACAACAAGTTGCCATTTGCCATTTGCCGTTTCTTCTTTGCTTGCGGCTAAGCTGCAAATATTTTCATTATAAACTTTACGACAGGTTTTTCCCCTATGTGTGGGCGGGTGAACGGAAACGGAAATGCGCCATTAACTGGCAAGTCAAGCTTATTAGCTGCAATAAAAAATAATAAGCTACAAAGTTATGTTGCAATTGTGGCATATTTTTTGTACCCAGACGGTCTATTGCGGTGCCTTTCACACACATACTAACATGTATACGGAAACTTATACTTGGGATCCCTTGCGTTGAAAATTCTTTCCTACTTACTGACTTGGCTTTTTGCACTTTTCTTTCTTCTTTCTGCTCGGGGAGAACTTTTCTCCTCATTGTGTTTGTGTGACAGCCAAGGACAACATGCCAAAGGGGACATCCTTTTCCTCAGTTCCCTCTTACTGTGAGAGGTAGAATGAGAGCAAATTCAAGTTAATTTTATTTTAGAAAATCGTGCTACAATATGTTCTCGGTCTTTGTGCCAACTGACCGAGGCAGGACGCCTCGGCCGGGCGGTCTCTAGCTTGATAGTTGACTCCTAGATGCCCCCGGCTGCCGGCAATGAGTGCGATTATGAGACTGGGAATGGCACTAAGACCGAGAAAGCGAGAATGTGTGGACAAGACACTGAGAACTTGACAAATTGACAATGTGGCAGCCGTTGATAGGGGCACCTAAAAGAGTCCATTCAGCAAAGGCGCTTGATTAATGGAGAATTATTAATTTCTTGATAGTTGAGCTCATGTTGGATGAGAGTACTTTTATATAAATTCATTTGATTTAGAATTACATTTATTTTTAATTAATATACAAGTGCTACAAGACTTTTTACCATTCTTAACCAAATAACTCAATAATAGCTTGCACATAACTATTGAGTTGTTACATTATTAAACCAAACATTAATCCAATTTAGTTTGTATAACATTTTTTTAATCCAATTATACTTTCATAGAATTAATAGTCTGTGCTATTTAGCCAATTTTAAACTTTATGTCTATGTATGTCTATAACAAAAAATATATCGAGTTAAGTGAAATACAATAATTTAATTGTAAGAGCAAAGTATCAAATAATCCACGATTTGTTCTCTAATAAATAGCTTACCCTTTTTTGTACAGTCTATTCTGTTAAATTGAAATTTATCTCTAATTTAATCCCATTTCGTTTTATATATTCAGTTTATTTGCCTGCCATTGTCTCCGCAATTTAGCTCAATTTCCATTGATTTTCTACTCCCTCTCTCTTCCCCTAAAAGGTATTTTCATAATTATCCAATCAAAACTTATTGTTATCCATTATAATTATAATAATCATAATCATGGCTGTGGCTGCCGCTGCCATTAAAAGTTCTGAAATTTAAACACCTGTCAGTCGTTTCAGCGTTCAATGGCCCGGCCTGGGATTAATAACAAAACAATTTATGCAACTTTTTCGCCGAAAAGGGAGGGCGAAACCAGGAACTCCGGGAGCGAGGACACGTGCTGAGGGGCGCGGTGGAAATGTAAATAATTTCAATAATGTCCTGCTAATATCGGGTGCAATAACAATAACAACCAGGGGCAAGGAGGAAAAGTACGAAGACAGGCACTGACCCTGCGGTCAAAATATTTATATTTATAAACCCCGCACAGCAAAAAAGGGAGTCTTTGCAGGAAGGAACATATATATATGTATGTCTGCGCCTTTCAATCATGGTTTATGCCCCGGCGTTACCGTTAGAAAGCAGTCGAAAGGAAAGTTTTCGTTACCTTAATGGAGCCAAGTGAAATAAGTTCTCTGGCGATAAGGGAAGAGGCAGCGGCGGGGTCTGCGGAGTCTTTGGGAACGTATTAAAAAAGTTTCCGCTGCCAGTTGAACTCCGACAACAGGTTGTACAACATTTTTAACCGCTGTCGAACTCCTCCTCTACCCCAAAAAGAATATATAGCAAGACATCTTTATGTATTTTGTTTTTGGTCTTCCCAAGAAATTCACCTCTCAAGCACGGAATTAAGCCGGACTCCGCGGCGGCTACGAGTCTCTGATTCTGAGTAAATGAAGTTGAAAAACTTTACTTTTATCTGTTGATACAAAGTAGGTAGGTGGCTTCCTAGTGGCCTCCTCAGTGGTACTTCTCTGGCTCTTTTTCTTTGCGGTTACTTCTTGTTTTTGGCCAAAGGTTTCCACAGTACTTCTTTGGCTGCCTTCAACTTTCTGATGAACGGAAAGTGTTTTTCATGCTTATCTCCTTCATAAACTTGTTGCTGTTTGTGTATGTATTTTGAAGGATTTATAACTCTTAAGGGAGTTTTGAAGATGTCTAATTAGCTGGAAATCATTAAAAGCTATCTTTATAACTGACAAGATATAATAATAATAATTCTATGCAGGTATATCTCAACATTTAATCTTTCCACACATTGTTACACAACTGTTACATATTTATTTATAGATTTATGACAAGGCTTTGATTTCTTTCCCATAAATCTTAATTTAAAATGAGCGTTAGCGAAGGATACTAACTTTTCGTTCAATAAATAGCCAGCAGGCGAGGGAAAAACATGTGGTCCTTAGTCCTTTGTCTGCGTGTCCCTTCCCGAAGTGGGAGAAGTGCACGTAGAATGCATTAAAGATAAAAGCCGCCGCAGCTCGAGGAACTTCAAACTGGAAAATATGATACAAAAGGCAACTCGGCATGGCGACACTATAGAACGAGAAATAGAAAGAGGACTATATGCAGTGTGGCCATAACTTCAAACAGTGGTTTTTATGCTGAATGTGCATTTTACGACTTTTTAAGTGTCAGGCCAAACAAAACTTTCCGTTGGGGTCCCCAAACCCAACCTAAACCAACGCCAAGCCCAGTCCAGACTGGGAAACAGGAACAGAACTCTGCCTTGCAACTGGCAGCTGCTGCTTGGTGCCGCTTCTGGGACACCTTGGATGTATACAAAAGACGCCAGACATATTTTCTTTCAACAAGAATAAACTTTGCTTTTGAAATATATTTTCAAACTTCTAAAACACTGAACGAAGAACATTTGTAACCAAAATAAACGTACATAGTACTTAATACTCCCTTAATTTCATAAAAAGTATTTTAAATATAAAGACTTATATGAATTATTGTTTTATTTTTTTGTTATTTTTATTTTTAACGTCTTAATAAATATGTAAATATTTTTCCGATGAACTATAGATAAATGGTGTTCAAAGACTCGATTCATTCGTTTCTTCGCCAAATAGTGCAGATTGTCTTCTCACTCGTATATAAGTCGATAAGAGCTGGATCGTTTAACTATATCATATAGCTGCCATACAAACGATCGGTAAATGTGGAGGAAAACAAAATTTTACTTTACTTTAAAAATAAAATGAATTCGAAAATAATTCTTTTTATATTAGAAAGGGATAGAATCTAATTCATTCAATTACAATCTGCAAGGGAATACAAGGGCTTCCTTTCTTGTTAAGAGTTCATTTTTGTATGCCCAAACAAATATTCCAAATTTTCCTTACCTCTATTTTTTGTTCACATAAATTGTATCCCAATTTGTCTAATATTAGGTCAGCTCTGTAATAGACCAACCCAGCATCGTTTTTTCTCCGTGTACTTCCTCCGGTTTTTCCCTTGTGAAAAGCAAAGCAAGGAAAAGGCGCATTAAGTCCAAGTTTACGAAAAACTTAATTCTATTTTTAAAGCGCCAACACAAACAGACTCCGACGTATACGTACGCACACAGGCACACCCACACCTAAGCAGGGAAGGCAAGGCAAGGCAGTTCCGCTTCCGCTCGTTGCTGCATGCAGTCACGGCTTCCCCTGCACTAAGTTATCGTCTTTATTGTTTGTCACATACATGACCTCACAATTGTGTTCCTGTTTCTTGGCTGCCTTCGTTGCCTTGCCTGCCTTTGCGCTGAATGGCGATGCGGGCGGAAACGGAAATGGCATAAGTTGTTGTCGCCTACTAGTTCACACGTAAGTCCGTTCATTCAACAATAAAACGACAACGACGACGACGACGACGTTGCTGCAGCGCTAAAGACGTTACAAAGGGGACCTGCGGAGCTGGCCACTGTACAGGAGCATGGGGCCGCCAACAATGAAATCCCATAAAAGGAAATCAAGGCGGGGACTTTGGTCGGGAATTCAGAGATGGCATTGTTATATACATTATGTGTATGTTTATGTGTGTGCTTCTCTCCACTAGAGTTCTTGAGATTCATTTTACAGTTTATTTTCACGCACTTTTAAATTGAGTTTTTTTGTATTAGGCTTATTGTTGGTAGTTTTAACAAATGCAAATAAAAACATATACATTATTTTCAGGTGAGATTTCTTTATAAAAGAAAGCGTAGTTTTTTTTAACATTTTTTTTAGGGGTCTAGAGTTTTTAGAACACATAAAATAGGTGTATGAAAGTATGCAACGTAATTTATGGGTTGGTGCCTTCGGTGAACTCTAATTTTTAACACCTTAGTTTTTAAGAACAATAATGTTTTCTTTACCGCTTTTTAACTCGTTTTGACGCTTAAAATAGTAGCAATTTGAAGGCTTCAACAATGTTGTAATACATATTGTCCTACAGTATCCAGAAATTTAAAATTAAAATTATTTAAAATGTCTTTAGTTGTCAATAAATGTCACACCCTGCCATCTCTATCAGTCACACCTGTACTTTTATTTCCAGTAAAAATTTGCAGGTCCCCCACGACGTATACGTAATGTGCGCTGAAAAATTAGCAAAAGCTCTCACAAGCCCCAACCGGAAGAAGCTAAGCAGAAAAGGGGAAAAAAAAGGATGGGAAAAAATAAGCGGATGAAGGGGCAGAGGGCATTTCATAAAAACTACCAACTTCCTAAACTGATTGTGCCCGCCGTCGATGGAGAAAGCTTCAAGTTGAATAGAAAATTGCAGCTGCAAGAGTTTGCTTTCCTTTTTTCTGCTGTCGTTTCGTTCCGTTGTCACTGTATTGGATCAACCTCGGAGCTCTTTAGTCCGGTCCTGGTGCGAATATTCAGCCCACACTTCCTGCGTCGTCTCCTTTCTGAAGCGTTGCACGTTTTTCTTATTCAAAAGTTATTGTGCTGCTGTCAGGAAAGTTTTCCCTTTTTTTTTCTCTCTATCCCAGCACCTTCAGAAATGGTCAGTGGCAAAGCCAAAATCCAATAATGGCTCAGTCTCTGTGGCCATCTCTGTCCCGCCTTCAAAGAGCTGACCGGGCGGGAGAGAGAGAGAGAGAAAGAGAGGGGGTGCGAGAGATTTACGCACACACATGCATTGCTTTCAAATACTAATCTACGCGCTATAATTGAAAAACTAACGGTTTTTGTAACGAGTTTTTCGTGCTTTCACTGCAAGTGTGCGAATTTGTGGCCCTCTCTTTTGCTCCCCCAAGGCTAACCGGTGCGTGAGTGTCGCATACTTTCTCTCTCTCACACATCCAGCCACTTTTCCCAGGCCTTTTGGAAAAGCTGAAGCTCTGCTGGAGTTTTTCCCATAAACTGCAACAATCATTCTTTTACCTTGGTTCTTTTTTTTTGCAGCTCTTACAAACATGCGCTCATATTTTTTTTTTGCTGACTTTTCTGTGCGTTTTCTATTTTTCTCTGTGCGTTTTCTTTTTTCTTTTAGAGTTGTGGTGAGTCAGGGTATTTATGCGCTGCGGCGATACAGCGTATAGTTGGGGTACTTTGGGGATTAGTCCTCCATTGAATATGGTATTTTGTGGCCACAAATGATAGTATAAAACCGTTATTGAATTCTTAGAGTAAAGGTTTATTTTAAAGAAGTTGTCTAATGTTTTGAATTAATATATGAAAAAATATATTTTATAGAATCCGTTTTCTAAACCAATTAAACAGAGTGTCAACTAAATCCAGTTAGTAAGGATTAATCCCTAAACTAAACAATTTCATTTGCACATACATATTTCAGGGCGCAGCTTCAACAGTAGTAGAGCCAGAAGAAGAGTTGCAAAAATGTCCATGAAATTGAAAAAATATGATGACACCTTCGTTGCAAGTGAAACAATGCCACCACTCGTTGGATGTGCGGGGGACTCCGAGGGAGTGTGCGTGTGAGAAATTGTAGCGTTTGTTGGCTTTTGTGTGCACGGCGACTTGAACAATTTTTGCTGTGCACTTTTCGGCAGATTTCTAGCGACGCGAACGCAACAGAACCGAAACACAAAAAGTGAAAGATAATTTTTGAAAAATTTCGTCTGAAAATATTTCGTTGCTGTCAGGCTGATGGCAGCTTTCAATTCCTCTTTTTTTATGACTTAATGCTTGGTGGGGAATGTGGGTTGTCCGGGAGGGGGGATAAGGCGAACATACATGGCCATGAGGATTTTGGCTTTTTTGTCACGATCTAAGCCGCTCTTCTGCTCTGACTGCCCGCGTGCGTTGTGACTCGCATGAATATTGGCATTCTTGGCTTTTCAATTTCGTTGAGAGTTTTTCCTGAACCCCTTTTTTTTTTTTTAATTTCCAGGAACCGGAACGCTTTTTTCCCACGCACCAACAAAAAATTTAGGTTTAGTCTTCTATTTTAACAGTTTTTGATTTATTTTCACTTTGAGAAAGTGAAACTAAAAGTATTTTCACTACGAGAAACTGAATTTAAAAGTAAACTTAAACTTAAAATGAATTATTTTGTAAAATATAACAATGTTTAGGGTATATTTTAATTTTATACAGATTTTCCATATCTTATTACAACTATTGATCGAAGTGTAACATTTTGTAAAAGTGTGTCAAGTGCTCATAGCTCAAATTACCTGGCCAAGTGGCGCGGGCATTAAATTAAATACCTTTTGTCTGTGGCCATTAAATGAAACGACGGTACGACTGCGGTACCAAACCCAAAGGGGGGACAGAAAAACGGGGCGAAAATCAGTTGTGGGCAGGAATTTTTGCCACGGGTTACTACGGAGGCAATGTTGACCAAAAAGTGTGCGAACGAAGCGCAACAAAAGGGGCCCGAGGATGAAATTCAATCAATTCGCACGTGACATGATTATTTTATGTTTTTTTTTATTTGTGGTGTATGCATTTTATTTTATTGTATTTATTATTTGTTGTTCTACCTGGGTTCTTGGGGTTTCTGGGCTCCCCTTAAAAAGTGCCATAACGTGATGCCTGTTAAAAGTTGGCGATCAATAAGAAGGTTGAGGGTTAGGTCTATGACCTAAATTTGATGACGTGCGGAATAAGGTACGTTTAGGTGGTAAAAAATCGGTTAATACTAAGAAATAAATATAATATAAGGTTTTAAATTGAAAAACATTACGGATCAAAGTTAGTCTTATTTAAAATGGGAGAAGAAGGAAATTATCGTTTTAGAAAAGTAAGAAGAAGTTTTATGCTTCGTTATTAAAACATAAAAACGAAAATATTAAATTAAATATGTACATTTTCGATTGGGTTCTTGCTCAATATGTTTGATTATTATTTTATTTAAAACACCCATTTTAAGACCGTTCCATATGCCATCGATGGCACATTTAAATTCCAGCATCTGCTTTAAATCTTGACCCTCAGCCTAGGACCCATTTTCCCATTTCAAGTTATGGGAAAACACCAACCCGGTCGGAAAAAAAGGAAAAACAGGCAAACAAGGAAAAGGGAGGCTGAAACAAGCAGGCAAACAATAAAGGCGTCCACAACAATCCAGCGCCGGCAACTTGTTAGTTACACTTAACGAGCCAAAAACCGTATTTAAGTCAAATCGAGGCGGCAGAAAACAAAACCCAGGCCCATGTCCCACCACGACTTTTCGAGGAGGAGAAGAAGGAGGAGGACGAGTGTGGGATCGGTCGGAGGTGTGACCGTTGTGGATGTTGTTGGTTTTGGTGTCAAAGTAAATACAATCAATTTGATTGTGCTGTCCTTTTTTTGTTGCTCCTATTCCACTTCCCCGTTTTTGGGCCCGGGTCAGCGCTTGCGACCCTTGTGCCGGGGCCATCGATTGATAATTTAATTCAATTGTGCTGCGACTGCCATTAAAATTGGCTACTGCTCGATGGCAAATGGCAACTCCGCCGGGGCCACACGGAATGTTAATTTCTGGAATAATGTGAGGCTGGCCAAGTTGCTGCAGCAGATTTGTACGCTTTTGGGTGGGAAATCATCGACACGTTTTTGATGGATAACAACACAATTTATCTGGGTGCAAAAATGTTCTATTCGGTCACGTGTTGTTGTCATATAAAAATCTTATTCAATTGCCTATGCCAGTTCGGAATTTCTGATCAGGCAATCAGAGGTTCATCTATGGGTTCTCTTTTTACATTTTTGTTGGATGAGTTCCGTTTTTTGTTTGTTCGGACTTTTGTGCGCGTGGCTATGGTAAACTTTACATTTGTTTTACGTACTTTTACTGGCTGTTAACATTAGTTTAATTTATTCTGCTAATGGATATAGAATCATACAGCTAGGTTGATGCTCTAAAAGTAACTTATACCATAAAATAACTAAGAAAAGTAGGAAATCAAGAAAGGTTAATAATTAAACGCCCCAAAAGAATTCTCTCTTGTTATTAATTTACATTTTCAAACCCCCTTATAATTTACTCTCGTTCAATTGTTCACTTTTAAATTACGATTATTGCTTTGTTGGGCAGCACTCATTATGCAGTCACAGTTAATCCCAAAACTGGGCAGATAACGACGAGCGTGGCCTATTAAGTACTAAAAACAGTTTAACTCCACCTCTTTTTGGCGGGCTAAGAAATGTGAAGCAAAAGCCACCGCCGGTCTGGACAGTCGACAAGGACAAACAAAGGGATTCAATTTGCATGAGCCACGTTAACAATAAATTTATAGTCCGTTTTTTTTTTCGGGGTCGCCATGAAGTTCAGGCCCAGGCTGGGCAGACGCTCCTCCCCACCATTTGCTCCAAATGAAATGCTGCTGTGGGACCGAACACGTTCGACTAACGTATTCGTGTGATTTGCATTTGGATGATGCTCCTGCAGAGTCCTATCTTGCTCGATTGTTATCCCCAGGATGTTTTTCCCAGGCTTGTGTTTTCTATAACTGTGAAACTTGTGAGATGTGAGGTAACATTGCAATGGAGAAGGGTCCTCGCGACTTGGGAATCCTTGGGATTAGTGTATAGGACAATATTTTCTTATGACTGTATTTAATAAATAAAAAAATTAACTTTACAAAGTCTCGTAATACATTTTTAAAATAAAATGAAAACGTTTGCAATATTAATCATTGTTTTATTCTACAGTTAGCTTTTTAAATGCACATTTATTTTCTTTAAGGCAAACCTAAAGGCTTCCTTAATAATATAATCTCTTTGGTTTACTGAAAAATTAATAATTCCTATCAAAAAAAAAAAAAAAAAAACAAATTCCTGTAATAAATACCTTTTATTACCAAGTATGCCCCCAGTCCAGTAAAAGCGATATCCCTTTGTGCCCCTGGTGGTTGTCGCTCCATTGACAGGCGTGCGGCTGTAACGGAAGCTGCGTCTTCTATGCCAGCAACATTTGTTGATATGCCCCTTTGTTTCGCTCCCCCAAAAGCCCCTCCGAGCTCACGACCTCTTCCCCACTATCCACTTCCTTCTCCTCATGGCTCGTGGCTCGTGGCTCATTGTTATCGCCACAGACAAGTCCTGTGAGTTGCTGCATTGCTTAGGGGGAAATGTTTGGGCGAGGAACGGGGATTTTTTCGCGTCTCAACTTGTCCGCTTGTGTGCTTTTTGTGCCTTTGTCAAATGGCTTTATCATTCGAATGACAGCGAATCCAGATCCGGTTACCAGACTGACTTATGAGGGGAGCTCCGTCGGAGAGCGGGAAGAAGTGCTAGTATCTCCATGTGCCTGTGTGCACCTCCCAAAGCCGCAGTCAAGTGGCTTGCGGCTTAGCTAATGATTCTAAATGGCAAGTTATTGAAATCATTTAAATGCGCCATAAGCCAACGCATAGCCACCGAAATCCGTTGACATTAGACAGCAGACTTTCCAGCTTTTGACAGTGTCTTCTTTACAATCGGTGCCAGACATCACGTCTGTATATGACTACAGAACTGCACTTCAAGTGCACAGTGGGTTACATTAACTTTGGAGTTGTCCAAATTTATTCAAGAGAACTTTTTAAACTAAGGTAATAAAATGCCAGTTTCTTAAAGCAGTAAAATTAAAAGGAAATCATGGCTAATTCACTTTGTCTGATTTTGTTATAATTTATAAAAATCTTAAGTTTAACGGGGCGAAAAGCAGACGAAAATGTTGACAAATTTGGCTAAGAACATGTGGCGAAACACATAAATCTAGACAAATGTTGCCAGGAACATGCTGAGTAAGATCCATTGGTGCTGTCAACATAAACATGTTTATTATAAGATTTTTTCATAATTTATTTTGCATAAAGAACTCTCGAGCTCCTTAAAATTTTTATCTATATATTTATAGTTGTATTTTTTTATATTCCCTGTCCAAAAATTTAAATAATTGTTTTTAATATCTACATTTAAAAACTTGTTAATTGTTAAAGAAAATCCTGACTCTTGCTAGATTTCTAAAATAATTTAATTTACATAACTTGATTCACTTTGAGTGCTCCATTTTCAAGCATTTCCATCATTTTGGCCGAATGTCTGAGTGGTAGTTAGATCAGTTAACACACACCCAACGGCATAGCGTCGCCTGAACGACTTTCTGACACAATGACAGACTGGCGGATTGGCAGACAGACGGCGACTTTAGTTCCCGTCACGATTCTGTGAACTTCGCAATGGCCAGACCGAGAGATTTGACAGACTTCGAGCCACAGACTGAGCCCGGCTGAGCCCACTGGTGGGCCATATGCAAATTTTAATTTTATACATAGACACATAAAAATAAATTGTTTTTCCTCGACTCTGGCAGCACTTGCCAGCATATGCAGTGCTCTGGCTACAGAAGTACATATATGTAGTATTTCTACGGGGTGTATGTGTGGGGCTACTTGTCATGCAGGCTCTGTGTCCTGCCCCCTCTCCCTTTGTCTCATTTTGGAAATTACAGCCACAACTTTCTCTACTGCCACTGCAGCATATTGATTTTCTATTTTAAGGGATTAAAACGAAAATGTTTTACCCGAGATTTTGCATTTTTATTGATTGGCTCTGTGTTGGGAATTGGTCTAGGTCTCTGTTATTGCCACACACGGGAGTATTTTGTATGCTACACAATCCACTTTTGGTTTTTCAGCTTGTTCAAAATATATATGCAAAATGGTTGGAGGCAAGGGAGTAGTAGTAGCGCTTTGTTGTTGAAATATGCTTTCATAAGGTTACAAATTAGATGTTATTGTTGGGGAAATTCTTATATTTATTCAATTGTTTTTATAGTTGTTACTTGTATTTCCTGGAGTGAGATTTGTTCTCTTACATGTTATCAATAAATTGGGCACTTGTTTCATAAAATATATAAAGCTTGACTGCTCAAAGAAATGTCCATTTCCGGTTTTAGGTTGAGTAAACCAAGCAAATCCAAGCTTTTGTTCCTAATTTGGGGAATTCTCGCAGCTCCATCGGTTCAAAAGTTTCAGTTTCCTTTGCCGTTCGATTTGAGAGCTGCTCGGGGCCAAGTTTTTATACTTTTTGGCATAACAAATCAATTTCGTATTAGACTTGGGTCGCCTCAATCCTGCCAGGAAATAACTTTCTGTTATTGTTGCCACAAACTATAACAAGGCGCTTAAAATATATATAAAATATTGTTTTCGTTTGTGGGATTGCAACGCATCGAAAATTGAAATATGCCCGAGGGCAACGGAAGTTCCCCGAGCGGCCGCCCAACAAGGATCGAAACGAGCAGCCAGGCAAAGTAATAAAAACTTCTTGAAAGCTCTGCATTAAGAATATAACAAGCTAAAGGTTTTTGTGTCAACTGTGCAACTTGAACTTGAAATCGAACTGATTGAAAGTTGAGCGAGCATAAAAGGCAAAACGCAAATCAAAGACCTCCAACCCGATACGCAGGCCACATGCGGGCCCGTTGCCGTCTCCCTGGCTCCTCCGGTGTTTGCCTAATGCAGCTGCCAACATTGTCAACTAAAACTCGATGCTAACAAGCAGAAAATGGCAGGCAACTACATACCAACTTGAGCTCGTAAAACTGCCGCCCAAGGATAACTTTTTAACAACGTGGGTTCGTGGGGTCCTGCCTCCCTCACTGCCTCCCTGCCTGCCTAACTAGCAGCCAAGCAGATTGAGGAGCCTTGCAGACTCTGCTCTGGCTCGGGCAATTTGATTTTTACGAGGCCGACTAACGAGTTTCAGTTGCAGTTTGCATGGGGGAACAAATAAATACAACGTGGCGTATGAGATCTATGTAAGGCAATCACCGAAGGGGCCACGTACACCGGGGCGTATGCGTAACGCGGCCGACTCTCTAAGTGGCTTTGGGGCCACGGCAATGTGTGGGCTAATCTGCCATCACTCAGGTGTGTTAATTGCCTCAGCTGAACGGCCAGGCGCTCTGTCATTTGCGGAGGAAACTCTTTATTACGGCTCTCATCGCCTTTTGACCTTTGATTTAACCCAATTATGACCAATGGGAGAACTTTGAACTTCACTTACTCTAAATAAATTAAGAAGACCTATTATACCCTTGCAGGGTATTATAATTTCAGTCAGAAGTTTGCAACGCAGTGAAGGAGTCATCTCCGACCCTATAAAGTATATATATTCTTGATCAGCATCAACAGCCGAGTCGATCTAGCCATGTCCGTCTGTCCGTCCGTCTGTCCGTCTGTCCGTCTGTCCGTCTGTCCGTCTGTCCGATTATACGCGAACTAGTCCCTCAGTTTTAAAGCTATCTTAATGAAACTTTGTAGATAGTCTTCTATATACTCTCACTCGTACATAAGTCGGAACGAGCCGGATTGGTCAACTATATCATATAGCTGCCATACAACCGATCCTTAAATTTGTTGAAAAAAAATTGTAACTTGAATGTTTTTTAACATATCTTGATCAACTCTCGGTTATGAGCTTTTTATATTGTTTCTGATTTTTGGATTAAATTTTATAAAAATCGGACTACTATATCATATAGCTGCCATA